>OMLP01025020.1:0-10135 GCA_900302685.1 Spondyliosoma cantharus | reverse complement strand
GGGTAAGACAGCTGCTTGTACAAAGTCGACAGACAGTTTTATCCTTGTTAGTTAATTTTCCATCTAAGGCGTAGAACCCAAAATACTTCCATACACTACTTCTCGGATGCTTTGGTGACCATGTTTGGCTTGAGGTGGCAGCGGAGGCTTGAAGTGCTCCGGTGATGCTCCAATTTGCACATAACTGTACTTTTATCCAGGTTTCCACCCGATAGTTTTCTAAAACTAAAATTTCAGCCCACCGAACCCAGCAACGACTTCTCATCGGTTTCATTTCTCGTGTTGTGTCCTGTGCATCAGTATTATGGGTTTGCCGGGAACTCGTGCAACAAGCAACGTTCCGCGCTGTTTGGAGTGCAAAAATAAATTGCGATGAAATGCGTTATTTTTTATATTGCGTTATTTTTTCTGTAATTAATTAATTGTAATTAACAATAATCAGGGAAAGACTATAGACCAGATTCTGTCCAGTATCTGTTCTTTTATTTGTCTTGATTCTCATTTGTCTTTTTTGACCATGCTGGGGGAAATCATGCATAACCCCTACTGTTTTTTGGCTTTCTATGAAATTACATCAATTGGCCTCTTTACAAGGTACTAGGGCTGTCACTTTTTCAAAAAATCAAGTTCGAACGAATTTCGAATGACACGCAATTTATTCGAATACATAAATCACGCCCCACACACAAACACACACAACACGTCATTAGGCTCCAGTTCCATCATGAGATCCCGAAACGATACCAATGGGCCGCATATCCTTGCATATACACCTTGCTATCTTGTCGGTTGTCGGTGAAGGCATTTTTACATGCTGCTGGCAAGGGGCCTGCTGAAGCTGAGTGTGCCGAGTGCAGTCAGACGAGGTCGTACACTCACCTGCCAATGTTAGCTTACGAGGTTGTAAGCTAGGTGAGTCCGCAGATTTGTTGGAATATAGAAATACAGATTGCATTAGGGCTGAACAATAAGAAATAAAAATCACATTGTGAACGATTCCTTTGACAGATATCGCAATTGTGATACGAGTCACAATTTTGTATTTCATTTTCACGGGGAAAAAATTATGATGATGTGACCTTTACTAGGGTCTTTGCCAAACAAGCATGTTCCCTTGCTAGAGAATATTATTTGTAAGATGGGGCATCTCTGTAGCCCCACAATGCTTCATTATAAGAATATGTTGTGACACATTTGACCTTTTAACAAAAAAAGGCTGCTCCTGCAATTTGCCCTTGACCATATTGTGATTTCGGTAATATTTCAATTAGCCATAGTCTACTTGGATGGCACTCTTGTAGTTTGAGTTTTTCATTCAAATATTGTGCTTACCAATGTTACAGTATGAAAATAGTATGATAGAAAGGTGCTTTATTTTCCACAGCCCACTGTGTAACATCTTTTTTTCTTTTGTGCAACTAGGGATCAAAAAGTCAACAATATTTAGTTTACCCTGCAGTAGACAAATAAAGCAACACATCCTCACATTTGAGATTTTAGATTCAGCAAATATGGGAAATAATATGTTTGCTTAAAAATGACAAATACAAGTTAATTGAATAATCAGTTAATCGTGTTATTATTGCAGCTCTCAAATGAGGTGCATCTCTGGAGCATAGTTTATTTGAATAACTAATGCTATAAATTCACAACTAAAGCTCTGAAACTGTCACATAGTCTAAAAATGACAACTGAGTTCCTGAGTCAACAGCTAACTTTTTTCCACAACACATTTAATACTCAAGACCTGAAACTCTTAAGACTCAATAAATTAGGACAGATGTGGACCTGGTTGGAAAAATGTGGGGAAAGGTATGTCAAATAATGGTGTTTTTTATTTTATTTATTTTTTTATTTTATTGTTTTAATTTACCAAGTTTTAAAACTAACCAAATAAATGTGGTTGGAATTTGTTGGGGAAATGTTTTAAGCTTTCAGTCTGACCCGTCAAAAGTAATAAATGCATTTCAACACATTCTTTCCACTTGTTTACCAAGAAGAAATGTTCAAACCCCCGAAAGTACATGCTTTTTCTCCGTAATACAAGTTTTTCAGCCTCAAAGTAAAAACAAACCGTACAAGCTCAGCTTTGGTTAGGTCGATAACACATGAGAACCTAACCAATTTCCTGTGGGGAATCCCACATTACATTGACACATAATAGTTGCTTGTGTTGACAATAAAGTTTCTGTATATGACTCATAAAAAATCTTCATGCACAACATTTTCATTCCGGTTTACTACCTAGTACATTGATTAATCAGCCCGATTTCCCCATTGATGATGTGGATTTTCTGGTGGCATATAATAATATGGAAATGATGATTTGACTCAAATATATTAAACACTGTAGTTAGTTAGTCTATGACATGCCCATTGGCAGTTAGCTTGTTTTGTCTAACCAACAGATCAAAACCCAACAATATTAAGTCTGCTTTCACATATGACAATCAAAGGCAGCTAAGTTCTCCCTTTTTTGTTAAAGAAATAATTTGCTGACAAACCAACCAACCATAAACCAAACAGTTTATTGTTTTCAATGTTTCTGAATTTGAGGCAGTGTGTCCCTTCAGTGGTGCCGTAATGCAGCAGTCGCTCATTTGTTCCCCTGTGGTCACTGCCATTTCCCACTGCTGCTCTGGCGACAACCTCCAACTTTCTCACCCAGCAGAGAAAACTGTCAGTGGTCAGGGCTCAGTATCGATGTCTGTCGGCCATTGACAATGAACAATGGTATCATTCATCGGCCCATCCAGTCTGATAGTGTACTTGCACCTGTAGAGTGGCCCATCATTGCTCATTTTGGGGCTTTTTCATTGCCATTTAAGGCCTACTGAGTCAAACCATGCCATGCTGATGTGATTTTCCATTACCACTTTAAGCGTGCCTTGTTGTGCTGAGCCATGCCTTAGATGGACCATTTCCAAGTGGGGGCAAAGCACGCCTGCCCCGCCTCATAATTTGCTGCACTGATGTCTCACAATAATGACCAACCTGTGACGACCCACTCCTAACCCTCAAACAAGCGTATGTTGAAAGACTCAACTTATGTCTTTGCAGGAGGCCGGAGAGACAGACCTTATGTAGAAGTCGGTGCAATCAACTCTCAGTACCTTTTGTGGCTTCTAACTGAATCTCTGTGGTTTGAATTATAGTTTCCCTCTTGTGTCCCTGTTTGCACTGTCAGACATCTGCTGTATTTTATGGTTTCATCATGTTCTGGAGTCATTTGAAGTTACTGCTGCTGGAAACCTTAACATTTCCTGCTTTTCCTGCTTCATAGTAAAGCTTTTAAACAACAAAATAAGGGGAGCGTTTTGTGAAAAATGTAAAGGAAATGAAACATGTTTATCAGTAAGTTAGTGGAGCTTTGTTAGCGGCAATTCTTCAATAATACTGCAGAGAGTATTAACATTCGCTCCTCTTACTACTACTCAAGCGGCCATATTTTTGTCATAAGTGTTTAATAACCACCTCTTGAGGGAGCGGTGTGAAAAAATGTGTTTATATTGGCTGATAAATTAATATCGTAATTATAATCTTTTTATTACGTAATATCAAAATTGGGGTTGACGATCGGATGGATATATCCAGTGTAAAAGTTGGTCTATTTTTTACATTATATTATGCTAAATTAATGGTGTGCCTCCTTGAAATGTTCACTCAATAAATCATTAACCAAAAACCTGAAAAAAATGCGACATGCAGAACTTCTTATACATGTTTTTCAGGCACAAATGCGTTGGGGAGTGCAGAGATGATGTCTCACTTGTCTGGTGAGAGAAAAAAACGCTGTAGCCTACGAGATTAAACACTCAGTGATTCTCTCAGAGTATGAACAAAGGTGACTAAACCAAACTGTTGCGTAAGCCTACACGTTTATATTTAAGCTGTCTTGGTGAAATAGCCTACAGCTCAAAAAATCTCAAGGATAATTATTTTGATTTATTAAAAAGTGTTGCCTTAAACTTTGGGCTGTAATGTTTGAGTGAAATTATCTTTTCACATTTAAGACTGTGGAGGTCAGAGGGCAAGGCAATTAGAATAATTATTTGGTCCACCAAAACCATACAGCAATCGCATAGGTTAATGATGATGATATATCGGCAACAACGCCCGAAAGTCTTCGGGTGCCTGCGTAGCGTACTCAGTGCTCAGTTTTATTCCCCACCCACTGCACATGCTGGTGAACACCTGCGTGAATATATTGGCAATCGCCAATTGATGGACTGACGGTGGCCGGTTGGAAAATTTTAACATATCGCCCAAACCTAATCAGAATCATCATCAGGCTCAAAAACTGCATATTGATTGGACTCTAGTTGTAATAGATATGCAAATCTCTGCCACTCTGGGCGGATGGGCCGAGTCCATCCAAGTCAAGCCAAGCCATGTGCATGGACAAGCCCCATTTGGCTGAGTAGAAACAATGGTGGCCAGAAAGTTTCCCCTGTTGGAAATAATATTAATTATCTACAGCTGATGCTAGGATTGGGTGATCTACTATGTTTGTTTTTTGAGTAAAATGTCATCATTGTGAAAATTGAGTTATAAAAGCATGCATAAAAAATATATATTAATTCAGGCAGAGGAGAGTGAGCTACATGATCTGTTTTGTGTCACAGTCATGTAAACTGTGACTTGAACAGTTGAGGAAACTAGCATGAGGCTGGAGAAAAGTGCTCCTAAGATTGATACTAGTGAGGCTGTGACTGAAGTGCTATATCAGAGGCATTTTTTACTAATATGGCCTTCTAATTTATTGGTTGCAAATCATCAGATTCAGATCTCCAAGTTTGCCTCCTCCATTGTATGAAAATCTTCTGGTTAAGAACCCTCGAGTTTCAACGTCTGTGCTGAAATAATGCATTGTTGTATCAAATGCTTTGGTATCAAATAATTAATAAAACCATTCTTTTTGTACATTCATGAATTCTGAGTCCGGTTGTTTGAAAAGGGTGGGCAGGTAAGATGTAATTGTCATATTCCTCACGAGGTACATTTCCGCCCTTTTATTATCTTAATGGACAAAAAGCAGTGGCAAGGTGACACAGGTCACTTAAGTAGCCATTTGGAAAAGAGCAGTGTAAAGTGCACCATGACATATCTGGCATTGAGCAGTGCACTAAAATTAAAGTCGAAGCACATTTTGCATCATTTGAATCCCCCAAACATGAATTGGGTGTAATCCTTGACAGGCTAGTAGCCATGGTAATGAAATGTGGCACACAATGGCAGCAGCAGATCGCCATGAAAAGTCAGCCTGCTCTCTGAATGCAACAATTTCATCATTCATTCAGCTCGTAGAAAGCTATTACTGTGCTGTGAATACCTCACTGAATATTTCAGAGGTCTCTATTGCAGTCTTCTTTTCAAGCTTTGAAGTATTGAAAAGATTTGCCTTAGGTTTCAAATAGTTAAGGGTGGGCTTTTCTTCACTTTTTCGTTGGTTGAGGTTTAGTTTTCTCTCCTCCCTCCTCTTGCTTTGTTCTCTGTCTCACCTTCTCTCATGCTCTCCTCTAATTTATTACAACCGTTACTCTCTTTCCTCAGGCTGAGAAGGGCTAAAGAGGATGGCTCACTCTAAAGCTCGAGTCACAGATGGGAAGGTGACCTACCCCCCGGGGGTCAAGGAGATCTCTGACAAAATCTCCAAAGAGGAAATGGTCCGCAGGCTCAAGGTCAGTATCTCTTTCACGTTCTGTTGCAGCCACTTCTCCTTTGTTTACTCTTATCATTGATTATTTGAAACGAATGTTTTTAAGTGCTAGTATTTATAATGTGCAGTACATAATAATAATTGATAATGTGTTTTGATATCGTAGTAGTAGTAATACTTTTTTTTTTATCACTAATGCATTATTGAAATATTAACAATTCAAAGTTTGATTTTTGAGTTTTTATGGTGTAATTTAACAATTTTAATGTTGCAGAGGGAATTTAAAGGCACACTCTGATAATGTTTTTCAAGAAATGGGTATTTAATATTTAAGGGTCGCTCTGTAAGAAGACAGCTCTTGATTCAAGGAATAACAGTTTGCAAGAGCTAACATGATTTTAGATGTAGGGCTGCAGCTAATGATTATTTTGAGTGTCGATTAATCTGTTGATTATTTTGTCCTTCAATCAGTTTTATATGTTTTGGTCTATAAAATGTTGGGATATGGTGGAAAATGTTAGTCTTTCCCAAACCCCAAGAGAACATCCCCAGTAGTCTTGTCTTGTCCCCTTAAAAGATCAGCCAGCCCGATTGATTATCAAAGTAGTTGTTGATATTTAAAGTTGTCAGCTAATCAATGGATCAACTAATTGTCGCAGCTCTCTTTGGAAGTGCTTCAGTGTGGAATTTAGTCCTACAGCTCAAGAATATAGTTGCCTATAACCAAGGTTTTCTGAAAAGGTTACATGGTGCACCTTTAAACCTAACTGTCTTCGGTTGATGGCACACTGCATCTAGCTTTTTAGTCAACTCAGCCACTACCCTCCGACACCCTCTCTCTTTTAGATGGTTGTGAAGACCTTCATGGACATGGACCAGGACTCTGAGGAAGAGAAGGAGCTGTACCTGAACCTGGCCCTGCACCTGGCCTCAGACTTCTTCCTCAAACACCCAGACAAGGACGTGCGTCTGCTGGTTGCCTGCTGCCTAGCAGACATATTCAGGATTTACGCCCCAGAGGCGCCCTACACCTCCCCAGATAAACTCAAGGTATGTCGCTGAAGAAGACTCTGCTCCACCAGAATTACTCTCCGATTTAATTACATAACCCAGTTGCATCTTCTCTGGGGTATTTACTTCACACTAGCAGATTGAGTCCAGCCACCTTTTTTTGGCTTTAGGCTTGGCACGACTCACACCTTATAGAGCCTCTAAACACACACATTACACATATCAATATTCAGTGGCATGTCATGTATACATTCATTGGTGTGTTCAGGTTTCAGTGTTTGTGTTTCAATTGGAACTGACATTTAGCCTGAAAACCCCTCTAGGTATATTTTTTGTGGCTCTTTTTGTAGTTGTTTTTTTCTGCTAATGACAGTGTTTCTTTGTTGTCTCCAGGACATTTTCATGTTTATCACACGACAGCTCAAAGGACTAGAGGACACCAAAAGTGCTCAGTTCAACAGATACTTCTATCTGCTCGAGGTATGAGAATTTGACTCTCCTTTTTGAATATGAATCCTTTAGAATCCCTCATACAGTCTTATTGGGTTTGGCTTTGAACACTTAGCTGTAGACTCTTGCTTTCAACGAGTATCTACAGTCATAAATAACTCAAACTCAGAGGTCTCTGACTGAGAAGGAAGAAACTTTTCAGGGTGGCAGCCTAATTAATGCTCACAACCTGCAACGTCAATGTGAAAAGCAATGCAATGAACAGATGCTGATTAAATGTGTCTGAAGTAACGTGTAGGCTGCTTGGAGCAAATACTATCTGCCCCTGGTCATATTTGCAAAATGAAAGCAGCTAAAATGACAAGCTCACTATTCAAATGTTTCCTACATTGCTCATTGCTAGCAAAAAGATTGAAGGTTTAATTAAGAGATTTGTTGGCTTTGGACCCTAATAAAGCTGGGAATTTTGCCAGTGAACCGGCTATTTGAAGGGAGAGTTCACATCCCTAACATGAGTAATGTTTCTTAAAAAGGTGCATAAAAGGAGAGCTAACTGCCTCTCTTGTACTGCATATTTCATGTTCACAGTGTAGCAGGAAAGAGGAATCTTGGAAAAAACAGAAGAACAGTTTACCGATCATTCCACTTAAAAATGTGTTTTGCTTATTGTTATTTGACTTGAAAGCTTGACCTTAACTGTACCAATGATGTGTACATGTACAGTGTTTGACAATAGAAAGCTGTTTTTATTCATCTGCTAAAAAGGGAGTGTTTCTCTATGTGCTTCTTTAATCTGAGTTTAACGTGTAATTACAGTGATTTGTAAAGAAGACCTCATTCATCCAGAAGTTAAACCTTTGACATAGCCAATATTTGAGTATTATAGATTGAATAATGAAGCAGGATGAGCAAAATTACTTGAAACGTTTTTATGGGGGATTTAACTTTATTATGCAAAAGCCATATCGAACAGAAATTGTTAATCCAAACAGTTTAACTCTAAATGTTTTTAAAAAGGCATTATGTAGAAATTGGAATTTTGTGTGATCTTCTGTAACCACATCGCATTAAATAAATTATATTGAAGGCGTGTGTAGAGGCAAGGCGGAGGAAGCGGTGGTGACAGAATGACATGCACTCTCTCCTGCTGTGCAGCAGAAACTTGGAGGAAATCTGTTCGTATCAGCAGCAATCTGACGGTTTTCTTTTTCACCTCCTTCAGGCTGCAGCATCCTCTGTCTGAACTGTCTGAACTGAACTCCTTTAAGTCGATAGAGATAATTCAAAATTTAATGTGGCTTCAAAAATAACTAGACTAAATCCCTCAGTATTTTTAGAAAAGGAATTCTCAGATGTTCTTTTAATATGGTTTTGTTTGATTTTCAAACTTCTTGCTTGGTCTTGCTTGTGTGTTTCAAAGTGCTTCTGATTCATTTATGGGAGTTTGCCAGAAGCAATTTCCTGCTGAAATCAAAGGGATGAAAATGTTTTTATTTGCAGCTTGATTATTATTATGAAGATTGTCATTAAAATGCCAATGTTATAAACGGGGGCATAATTGAACAATCAGAAGCAATTGTGTGATTGAGCAGGTCTAACTTGCAGTTTTAATTACATTAATTGCTTTGCACTTCATGCAACAATAGTGAAATCCAAATTATTAGCTACAGCAGCCCTGAGGTGGTTTTTAATAAAAAGTTTTTAATTTAATGTGGAATGGAAGCCAAACTGGCTTCGTGCTCTCTGCAAATGGACACAGTGAGTGCCAACAGAGCTTGTTTACTAAAGTTCATTTAAAGTGACTCTAATCAATATTTTTTCTTATAACGCTGCATCAGATGACAGTGTGTAACGAGAGAGGCTCATGGTAATGAGTCTACAGAGACCCATTGTCTGAATCTGTATTTCCTCTCTGCTTTATGGAGCTTTATAGGGAGTTTTAGCTCATTGTTTAGCTGTTCGGCCTGAAACGTTACTGTTTGCTTTCACTTTGCCTCATAGCTCAGCACCAGACAGCAAACAGACACAATTAAGTGACTAGCTGGTGAACAGAGTGGAGTATTTAGTAGCTAAAAAGCCAGATGATTACAAAAACATATTAATTTTTGACTTATTTTTGCCAGGTGATGAGAAATATAACTCTGAATAACTGGTAGTGTCGCTCTGTAAGTGCTGGATGATTTAAGAAGCAAGTTTAAAGTTAAAAGATAGAGATATGTCAATGGTTCACAACTTGTTCCTGCTGCTCCTGAGTGACCAACAAAGGCATGTTTGCAGGTTTCGAGGAGATTGAAGGATGATAATTGAAAGCCAACAAGCAAACATGGCTGCTGACCTTCTCCTTCACCACTAATGTCCGTCCTCTTCTTTTTTTTTTTTGTTCAGAACATAGCATGGGTGAAGTCATACAACATTTGCTTTGAGCTTGAAGACAGCAACGAGATCTTCACCCAGCTGTACAGAACACTCTTCCAGGTCATCAAGTAAGTCCCTATATCATATTCATTATGATGAATTTGTGAAAGTGTGGCCAGCCTTTATTTTATCTGCAGTAGTAGGCCTTAATGTCAGAAAATTATCCCTCGTAGCCTTTCCTAAGACCTAAATCTGTCTTTGCTACATCGTGAAACTGCACAGTAGCAGTCCAGTTGTTTCTCTTTGGTTGCCCTCCCTCCTCTCCTTCCTCCCCACACGGCTCTCAATTTCACTCTGCTGAACACAACCTTGAGGGCTGAATTCTGCAGTACGGAATTTGGCTCTTTGCCATTGGAACAAAATAGTGTTCGTGTTGTGCCAAGGTTGTGCCAGCACAATGTGTTTTTTTTTTTACTCTATAGGAAGAATCTAAAGGGCTCTGCTTTCCATTTGAAATATGTGCAGTGTAGAGGAATTTAGCCTGTGTGTGTGTGTGTGTGTGTGTGTGTGTGTGTGTGTGTGTGTGTGTGTGTGTGTGTGTGTGTGTGTGTGTGTGTGTGTGTGTGTGTGTGTGTGTGTGTGTGTGTGTGTGTGTGTGTG
>OMLP01025018.1:0-16311 GCA_900302685.1 Spondyliosoma cantharus | reverse complement strand
GGCCGCGGCAACAACACAACTTTGTGTAACGTTACATTAACGGTGTCGGTTCGGTCCGTGCGGCTCTGTCACTCACCACATGTAGCGAGTCCCATCCAGGGGCTCCTCTGCTGGCTGCATGGGTGTCGTCGGTGAGGCCAGGAGCGGAGCGGCGGGCCGTCAGGAGGAGGAGGAGGAGGAGGAGGAGAACATGGAGGAGAGACGAGCCGTTAGTCCGTTTGTTTGTCTGTTTCTACTCCGCCATCGTCCCGCGGCTGCCTCGACCTCAACACTCACCGAGCTCCGCACACAATGGCGAAGTGGAGCGGCGGAGGGAGGAGGAGGAGGTGGAGGAGGAGGAGATGTGTCACCGAGGAGTCAAGACGGCACCAACCGCCATTAACACTACGTCCGGTAATGGACTTCAAAATAAAAGCCGTTTCCGTCGCAGTTTGCTGAGCGAACCTTTCAGAATAAAACCTGTGGTCCATCAACTGGTTTATGTGTTTATCAAGAAAATACAACGACAAAGATACTAGGACATGTTTTGAGATAATGATTTATTCTAATTTATTATTTTAATCAAATTCTCATTATTCTATTATATAAAGTCGTTAACCATGATAGCCTGCTGAGGCTCCCTGGAACTATACCTATTATTTTAATATTAAAATATATGAGTTAATATATGAATGTGTAGCTTTAATACAACGGCTGCTAACACATACAGCTGCTGCTCACTGACTCCAGGTCAGCCTCTCTCACAGTAAACGTCCCTCAGATGAACCTTCACTGCTGGTTCTCTGCCTGCTGATGATCTCTGGAGACGAGTTCTGCTCAGAGTTCTGAGTCCAGCTCAGTGAGTTCTGCTGCAGCGTCTTCTGTCTGAACGTTTACTGTCCGACTGTCGTCTCTCCTCCTGCTGAGCGAACAACCACAACTATGTGAAGCATTCCAGCCATCCAGTGCTGGTCTGCTGTCAGCTGTGCACGTTACACCACGAGGGAAACACTTCCATCCACTGTCAGCATTAAAGTCAAAATGACATTTATTCTGAAAAGCTTTCTGTGTATGTAAAGAAGATAAGGCTTATTTTTTAACTTAAAGTCCTAAAATGAATTTAACACCACATGCTGTGAGGCTGATTATGTTAAAATCCACTTAGATATCTTTAGTTGTTAGCTTGATCTTTGACAGTTATATCAGTGAACAATGTTCAGATTTGATGACAGTCACCAAGTTAACAAGTTTGTTTCTTGTGAGTTTACTAACTAACAATTCAAATTTTGCGAATTTAAATTAAGCAAACAACTTCTTAAATTTAAAGCAATCTTTATATCCTTCTATGAGCAGCGGCCGCCCTGTTGCTAATCTGTTAGCATGCTGATTCCTCTTTACAGTTACAAAGTGAGCAATTTAAGATACGACTGAAGAAACACAAGGACAGAAACCAAGTTAACAAGTTTAGTTGCTAATTTAGTTTTAATCTGAGTTCATGTCACTTTGGTTTAGCAATAGTTTAGTGCTAGTACCAAAAGAGACATTTAGTCATGAAAGTTCACCTTTTAAAATGAGTCGAGCAAAGAAATGGTCATAAATAATCATCTTAACTGGCACTGGTGAGGATATCAAGTCATTTCAACACAAGTTATTGGGGCTAAAGTGAAGGAGCAAGTGTTTATTTCTCTTTCTTTCTGTAAATTCAGGTTAAAGTCTCTCTTCTCGCTGCACAGATAATCTGAGCAGCTGCACAGTTTGATACGACTTCCTGTGCGTCTGCCAGCAGCTCGTCCTGACGTCACAGCCGACTCTCTTCACAGGTAAACTGGTCGGACGAGTTTGACCGAACAGGCGGTTTCTCCAAACCCACCCTGAGCTTCATCCTCCTGCAGGAGCGTTTGCAGCGGATGCTCCTCGTGCTTGTGACCGTGGAGCTGCTGCTGTCAGGCAGCTGTTCAGTGAGGTGCCGGTCAGGCCCGAGTGAGGCAGAGCGTGACATAATTGCAGCCAGATGGCCAGAGTGAAAAAAAACCCACCAGCAGCTGATCCCCTTTGAATGAACACGCGAGTAAAGATATGGAAATCCCACATGTGACCGCTGGGCCCTGAGCTCCAAACCATCAGAGGAACATCACTGACAGCAGCTCAGACTCAGGTACAGACTCACAGATGTGACTCAGGTCGCCTGTTCTGATCAGAGTAACAAAGTCAGAGTCAAATCTTTTTTAATCATTTAAGCATTAATTGAGAGTGTTAGTGTGAAGGAAAAGAGGGAGGAGATGACTCCATAAATCCTTAAAACAGACGCTCCGCACATGTGCAGAACCTGCCTTAGAAAAATTCTATTTTTAAGTTTTCTTCAGTATCAAAATAACTCAGTGAGAGTTGGCTGCACATCCATGACCAGACTATAAACAGGAAGTGCTAATAACTAATCCAGCAAAGTTTTGATGGAGTTTGGGAGTTTTGTTTTAAGCCTTCAGCTACTTCAGTTGTTTCGGAGGATGCTGTGATGCTGTTTAGTTGTGAAGCTCCAGAATAAAAGAAACATGAGCGGATCAGATTACCTCACAGATATTAGACAGATTACTAAAGTATTGTCCAGCTTGCTTCATGAAGTCATTCCTCAACCTTCAGACACTGAGTCGTACATCATCCGCTGAGAAAAGTTAAAAGGTGCCTGTCCACATACTTTTGGCCAAGCAGTGTTTTATGATCAGAGGAGAAAGACAGATTGGACCTGATCCTGTCCTCCTTCATTAACTTCATCATCAGAGTCTCCACAGAACATCACACACCACTTCATGTTTACACTGTTGCCATGGATACAAAAACCTCGTCTCTCACACTGAAGGATGAACTGTTCCTTTAAGAGTTGAAGAAAAAGATCCTGCTTCTTAAAATATGTCATTTCTGCCGCAACTTAAATAAAGAACGTTTTCAAAAATGTTTTGTGGGTTTGGGTCGACCGTCTCTGGTTCTGATCCAGACCTTCTGGAGGAATCAACACCCGGAGCCACATCAGGTTCTGCTCTGATCCGGAGAGATTAGTCTGTAACTTCTGGGATGGTTTTCTTTTTACAGTGTAGCAGAGGTCTGCTCTGTGTGCTGCTGTTAATTAGCTGTGTGTGTGTGAACTTCACTCATGGACTCATCATAACCTCCACCCTCCTCCTCCTCCACCCTCCTGCAGCAGCAGCAGCAGCAGCAGCAGCAGCAGGGTGAAAGGCTTCAGCCTCTGCAGCTGTCACAGAAGCCCCTCCACCACCTCCACCCCCCGACCATCACCCAGCAACCAGCTACAAACCAGCAAACAGACCCAGCTACTCAGACACCACCTCCTCCTCCTCCTCCACCTCCCCCATTCCACCACTGCTCCCTCTCATTCCTTCAGCTCGCTGTGTTTTGTTTTACAGATTGGGGGGTTCAGCCTCAGAGGGGGGAGGGTAGAGGGGTGACCTCATCCTCCCCCTCTTCTGTTTGAGTTTTTAACGATGCTGCTTAATTTCATCGGTGTGTGCTGCTCAGCGAGGGAGGAGGTTCTGTTTATGAGCCGGTCTCCAGCTACGTCAGCTGTTCAGCAGAACACTGCAACTCTGTTTTACTGTGAAGCTCTAGAACTGTTCTGTGGACTACGACACTTCACCTGTCGCTTCAAACTTTTTGGGTGAACTGCTCCTTTAATAACACAAAACATAACCAGCTGATAGATGATCGTGTGATACTTGTTTGTCAGACTCAGGGACCCGGGTCGGTCCTGCGCTGTCCTCTGTGTCTTCAGGAGGTTGATGGGTGGAGCCGGTTCCAACACATCTGAGCAGGCTGGACTCAAGTGGTTCTGAACCAGACCTGCAGATCCTCTCACTCTCCTGCCTGACTGACATTATTAATTGTGTCTATATTGTGTCCCACATTCAAACTGAATTAAGTTTATTTCATTTAGTTCATTAAAACCCGTGTGTGGTCTCCCTCCTCAGCAGACGTTGGACCTGGACAGACGTCAGAACTCGGTCCTGTCTCCAGCTCTGTACTGGACTCAGGTCCACAGCGACCATCAGCTGGTTCTGTTCTCACTGTGCCGCCCTCTGCTGGTGGGAACATGTACCTTCAGGCACACCATCAGCAGAGCTCAGCGTCGGTTCTGTCCCGTGGATCCGACCGGACTTTAACAGGAAACTAACTATGTACTACATTTAAGAGCTACAGTTACTTTTTACAGCACTGCTTACAAATCAATAATACTCACCTGGTAATAATCTATATTATCAGAACAATACTGACAGATGCTCAGAGTACTGAGGATTATTACTTTTGATACTTTGAGAACATTCTGTTTCCAATACTTGTTTACTTCTGAGTTGTAATTAAACACTTTTGTTTTGTATTTCTGCTACTTTTCTTTGAGAACTTGACTTGAACACTTTGTGTTACTGTGAGAGTGACGAGGTTTGATCACACCTGGGAAATAAAGTTACCTTTCACACGTGTTCATGTCTAGTTCACCTTTTCTACTGTTTCTTTCTGCTGTCATTTTAATTATTAACTCGTATAAATGAGACACAATCATCGATACTCAGCTCAATTCCAAACATTATGTCTTTGTCTAATTATTGAGTGTCTACAGGTAAAAGGTTTGTGATGCGTCACAGCTGCCAACACTCTTAATCTCCTGATTCATAATGACACAAATCAGTTTTCTGGGATGTGTGTTGTCAGAGTCAGAGGCTGTGTTCGCTCAAATCCTCCATTTTGCTGTTGAAATTTTATGAAACATAAAATAAGTTTTGTTCCTTTGACTTTAAGACCAGCTGAAGGATCCTTCACGTCACGTCGTGGTGGTGCTGTGGGGTTCTGAGTGTTGGCAGGTACGCTGACGTTACAGTAATAAACTTTACCTCTGTGATTATCTTCACTTGGATTCTTTCCAGCAGAGTTTCCTCAGAAACAAAGAGGAAAACGTGACGTGACTCTGAGAGGACGAGGAGCTCAGATGTAATCATAGTGAATGTTATTGGATTTTGGATAATGTGATTAGAAATAAGTGCTCTTCTTGTTATAACACCTTCTTTACCCACCTGATGATTATTGATCAGAAATCTTTTTGTTGACCCATATCGAGGTCTTTGGTTAAAGAATATTGTGATATATGGTTTTGCTGCTCAGTCGAACATTTATAAAGTTTCCTGGAAGAGATTTTACCTTATCAAGATAAATACTGTGTTTCCTGATAAAGCCTAGAAATGAGGCGTCGACTGATACGAGACTGAAAACTGACATTTGGGACGATATTGATTAGCAGTAAAAATGAAAAGTGATCAAATAAAGTCAAATTTTACTCAATTACTGTTCAATTCATCAGTACAATTTTCAGGAACCTGACTTGTGTATTTCCTTTATCTGCTACTTTATATTTCTCTCTACTGCATTTAATTGATTAGATAATTCAGTGTTCACTGTTAATTGTGACCAATCAGATCGTGTTGTGGGCGGGGCATTGTGTTTTAAATATGTTTATTTTAATCAATAATCTGACAGAAATATTATCGATACCGAGTCAGAAAAATGCTGACAATTGATAAATATTGTGATATTTTAAGACCAACTACTCAGCCCTCGTATATGTGTTTCCTGTCATTGCTCTTGTCTGAAACCCACTCACAGAACCTGAACAGCAGAACTCTCTCCATGTTCTCCTGCTGCAGTATCACATGTGACATCCTGCACTGTCACTTCATGGTGTTTCTTTGCTGTCAGGACTTTCACACTCTGTGTAAAAAGCTGCTGTAGTTGAACAGAAGCCTTCAGTGCAGCCGGAGAAATGTGGGCCAGAGATCATCATTCCTCTCAGCTTACGGCCGCTGAAGGAACCGGCTCAAACAAAGCTGCCACTGAGGCCCAACAACAAGTGTGAAGAAAAGCGTGCAGATGGGAAATAAAACACACCGTCAGGACGAGCGGTTATCAAAGATCTCCTTCATTGTTTTAATAGTAGACATTGTGCCACAAAAATGTCCGCAGCCACAAATCACGTGCCGAGATTACTAATTCCAGCTACTTATCATGTCATTCGCTTCACTTGCTTCTCTACACAATTTTGCAAATCACTTCTTACATTTATGTATAAATATATACAGTTTATAGATTATTCTCGAGCTGGGATGGTGGTTTTCATTTCTCCTGTTGCGGTTGTGCTGTTGGTTGAGAAACATTAGCAGAGAAAGACACACGGCTGACGTCACGTCTCCCAATGCAGCACATGCTTATTGTATCGATGACACCAGCAGAGCACACAGAGCCGAATATAGATATATACAGGAATGTTAACCGCTATCATACAAAGTGGATTCTTTGAGAAGTCACGACTGCGGGCATATGAGGGGGAATATGCCGACAACACAGGAGCACCGAAGGCATAAATGTCATGTAAATCTCCTGCCACAAAGGCACGTGGTTTGTCAGGGGCGACTCTGCGAGGGTGACGTTATCCGAGCGTTTCCTGGCTGAAGTTTGAGCCACTCGCTTCTGATCGCACGCGGCCGAGGGAGGCGTGCGATCAGGTCTAACATGCATGATGCTGGTTTAAGCATGTGCTTCATTCGAAGTGATTACTAATCATATGTTGGAGGAGATTGGGGGCCAAAGTCATGCTGCTCTCCACAGCTGAATAAAGACAACCTTGTGTTTTTTTCCTGTTTTTTTTTTTTTCAGTTTTAGAAAAGTGACTCATTAACAAAAGGAGGGCAAACAAAGAAACAAGAACAGAAAGAAAAGCTGTATACATGTGTTCTCTCTCATTGGTTAACTTCACACACTGTTAAAAATTGTTTACATGTCGTTTTTTTTTCCAGTATGACGGTGTTTTGGTAAAGTAAAGAAAAAGAACCGCCCGGTGTGTTCTGTGGGTTTGGATGGGCTTACCGTCCTACTGCTGACTTTGAAATGGTGTGGTGGAAATCTGGTGTTGTAGCTGCACACACACAATTACAAACCGGTCCACTCAAAGTCTTCATGTCTTTCCCTCCCTTTCTCTCTCTCTCTCTCTCTCTCTGGTTCTTTCCCTGTGGATCATGGTAACATTGAGACTGGTCGTGGGCTCGGGGGTGGATTCAGGTCGTGGCAGTTGTCGGGTCTCAGCAGCAACCTCCGGACGAGGTGTTCACTGGCTTGCTCTGGATCTTGATGTTGGACTTCTCCGAGGCGCCGGCCGTGGCCCCGGGGCCCATCCTCTTCTTGATCTCAGCCGCCATGGTCATGAAGGCTTGCTCCACGTTGGTGGCACTCTTGGCGCTGGTCTCCAGGAAGGGGATCCCCAGGTTGTCTGCAAATTCCTAGAAGAAGACGAAGATTTATTATTTATTTTATATTTTGTACTATATTTTCCCAGATGTTTGCCAGTGTTGCATTATAACCACTTCAGTTAACCCTTCCAGCTCAAGTGAACGTGACAAAGGTGTTTATGATTGTTTAAATGCTGAATGTGTAATAAAAACTAAGTAAAAAACACATTTTAAAAAAGCTGCAAAAATGAGAGATGAGAAAGAAAAGCAGTAAATCTTCACAGTTAGAAGCTGGAGCCAGAAAATGTTTGACTCTGTGACTTGAAAAATGACTAAAATTATGAAGTGATTATCAGAATAGCTGCTAACTAATTTCCTTTTCACCAAATGACACATAATTTCTCATTTGACACCACGTATACTGATCAGACCCAATCAGGAAACAAAGTCTGCGTCATCGTTTCCAAAAAGTCTTAGTTATCTTCATCCTGGATTTCCTTTGACTTTATACACAAAACAACAAAAAGCTGTGTTTAAAGAAATACCCCTCTACACGTGGACCCTCTACACGTGGACCCTCTACACGTGGACCCTCTACACGTGGACCCTCTACACGTGGACCCTCTACACGTGGACCCTCTACACGTGGACCCTCTACACGTGGACCCTCTACACGTAGACCCTCTACACGTGGACCCTCTACACGTGGACCCTCTACACGTGGACCCTCTACACGTGGACCCTCTACACGTGGACCCTCTACACGTGGACCCTCTACACGTGGACCCTCTACACGTGGACCCTCTACAAGTGGACCCTCTACACGTGGACCCTCTACAAGTGGACCCTCTACATGTGGACCGGGCCTCACGTGTCACAGTGACATCGGCCTATTTCAACCACCAGCCAATAGCAGCTGACCTCATTTATTTTATTCACTGACGCAGATTTTGGTGAGTGAACTGGTTATAACACATTTAGGTTGTTGCAGAGTTTGCAGGTAGAGGCCAACACATCTGTTTTGCATCTGGTGGCACCATTTATAAACTGGTTCATCGGCTCGTGGTCGAGGTGCCACCTTTCACTCATGCTGCGAGTGTGTCAGTGGAAATGGGCTGAAATAGTTTGCATGTGACTGACTGAGACTAACAATTCAATACGTGTTGATATAAATATAAAGCGCTTTGAATTCCCCGATGTGTCGCAGCTCAGTCAGCAGCGTCTGGACCTCCACAACCTGCTGCTGGTATCTCACAGTAACAACTGAGCTCATCAGAGGTTTGAGGCTCTGACAGGAAGACAACAGAGATACTCTGCTGCTCAGTCAGCTAATGCTTTACTTCATTATCCTGTTAGCTCCAGACAATCTGTCAAACTGCTGCAGGACGGCACACACAAAGATCCAATATTCCTGTGACACAGAGTCTCAGGACCGGGATGTCCTCTCACCTTCGCTGTGGTGTAATCCACAACCTTCTTCGTTGTGAGGTCACACTTGTTGCCTACTAGCAGCTTGTTGACGTTCTCGCTGGCGTAGCGGTCGATCTCCTGTAGCCACTGTTTGACGTTATTGAAGGACTCCTGAGGACATGAAGCAGAGAGACGAGGACATTAAGAAAAGAAACTATTCAGTCAAACTGTTATCTCAATGACATCCAGAACCTGCGACGTCTGATGGAGAAAGAAATGACACTTTTATCTTTGAACATATAAACACACACCGATCTGGACTGAACCGAACCAGCGGCCTTGATGTTCTGAAACATGACGGAATTTGATAAAAAGATTAAGATGTTACTTTAAAAACTATTTGAGAGATGATGTTTCTAATTTAGTGGGTTTCTCCAAATGTGAGTCAGTTTGTAATCAAGTTACTGGTATTCTTTATAAAAATACATTTTCTCATGTCAGTGTTTAGAGCTTCAGTTTGATTCATGCGCTGAGCAGGACTGTGGATGTTTAACAAGATACTCTTTGATGTTTGTGTGCTCACTTCAGCATCAGGGAGAATCACATAAACAAAAGTACGTTCACTGCGTCAGGTATCGTTCAGTGTTTGCTTTCTTATTTCACTTCTTTAAGTGTGTTTTCTGCTTCCTGTTCACTCTCCTCTTCTTATTCGTGACTGTTCACAGCGTTGTATTTTTATCAGAGGTGAACTTCTCCTGTTTTTATCTTCTTTGTTCACAAACACTGTAATCGTATCTGATTAAACATATTAAATCATCATTCCTGTGATCCCAACTGAGCTGCACTCACCTGGTCCGTCACGTCATAAACGACTATGATGCCGTGCGCTCCTCTGTAGTAACTGGATGTGATGGTGCGGAACCTCTCCTGACCGGCTGTGTCCCACTGAGGAGACAAAGCAGAGCGTCAGTCCCGCCTGACGCAGACAATCCAAAGTTTATCAGCACTTATCCGTTTACAGCCTCATGCTCCTTACAATCTGAAGCTTTATGGTCTTTCCGTCCAGCTCGATGGTCCTGATCTTGAAGTCCACACCGATGGTGCTAATGTAGCTCTCTGTGTACGTGTCATCCTAAAACCAACACACACAGGTGAGTCTGGGTGGTAAATATGATACCTGCAGTATTATCAATCATCACCGTGCTGACAGGGAGAAAAACATGGAGGACCCGTTACGTAATCACAGCTGAGAAAAACAGACACTTACTGCAAACCGGAGGAGGAGACAAGACTTTCCGACACCAGAATCACCGATCAGGAGCAGTTTGAATAAATAGTCACTGTGAAGAAACACAGAGTTATTCTTAAAACACCTGCAAGGCACCAAATAACATGTCAGCTTTATCAATCAATCATTTAGTCGACTGAATATCAAAACAATCATTAGAAATGATGATAAAAATAATCCCAGGACACAACGACTCATGAACTGAAGCGGAGATCGTCAGACTGTCACGTGCTCTGAAGCAGAACTGAAACCATCAGTCACTTAACTGATGAGTCAACAGAACAAAACAATTAATCAGCAACTATTTTGATAATCGATGAATCATTTCAGTCATTTCTTTCAAGCAAACCTGTCAAACAGGTCCCGGCTGCAGCGTCCTGAATGTGAGGATTTCATGCTTTTCTTCATCATCTGTGCCAGTAAATGAAGACTCGCTGGATTTTGGACTGTTGGTTGGACAAAACTAAACATTTTAAAACGTCATTTTGAGCTTTGGGAAATTGTTCTGGATGATATAAAGTGAAAAAGGCTCTTCACATTTTCCCAGAGCTCAAAGTGAAGTCTTCAAAAGTCCACGTGTGTTTTCTTTTCATTCACAGAATTATTTTTCTTTCAATCAAATTAATTCTGCCGTTTTTTCATTTTATTACAGACTCTGTTTTATTGGCATTAATATTAATTCTTCCTGCGACATCATCTTCTTGTCATTACTACGACTGCTGTGCTTTGTTTGGTTGTGACAGTTTTGTGTGTCGTATGTGTGATCGTCCTGTCTCTCAGACCTGTTGTCACATCAGAAAAACAAAAAATAAAGTTCTACTTTGAAAAAAGAAAATGGAGGAAATGTCACTTTTCCTTTTTTTTGGGCCAGAAACAGTATAAAATACAAAAATATTCATATTTTAATAATGTGAAACAGAAGAAGGCAGCTCACAAAGAACCTGAGAACTAATATCTCCAACTGTTCAAATGTCTGATAATTCATTTCCATTCATCTCAACACTGAATAGAATCACTTGATGACTAATACGCTCATCAAAACATAATTGTCAGTATAATACGTGTCAGGTACAACCCTGCTAGCAACAGCTGAACAACTCAACAACACACAGCTAAACACAAGATTAATAACAAAGAAAACATTTAGTCAGTTAATTAAAACAGTCAGAAGATTATTATTATTATTACCAACAGTTTCAGTGACATGATTAGAGCTGACACAGTGTGAAGTTACTGTATATGACACAATTATCACCATCATCATCACAATGACCCTGTAAAGACCACATTAAAGTTTGTCTTTCTGGTTTAACACTTTACTATTATCACAGACCTGAAACTTGATATAAACTTGAGATGTATAACTTGTTAATAACACTAATATGGTAGAATTCAGTAAATAAGCAAATGTATGACAAACTGTCATTTTATACCTTTTGTACCTCGAGGAGTTGGAAATATTCATACTTACTAAACTGATCTATTCAGTGTCGCTTTTAAGAAGTGTCTTATCATTTTTATGGTTTAATGTTTATACTTATTTTAATATATTTTGTTTTTAATCTCCCTTTATTCTTTTGACTATACCTTATGTAGATTGTTATTTACATTTTACTGTTGTTCTTATTATTCTTTTATTACCATTTATACATTTTGAAATCAAATTTTACGTTGATATTTTATTTTATCACTATCAATATTTTTAGTGCTTGTTATAATCTTATTGTTTTATTTAAACTACTCGTCTTATTGCAGTTGCCTGTTGTTGTTTCCTCCTCAGTCACTTGTAAAGCTTGTTGGTTTGTTTGAACGGTGCTGTTTAAATAAAGTTTGACTGATTGAAACCAGTTTACTGCTGCAACCCTGTTTATTACTCAACATTTAGGATATTTATCAAGCACAAACACCAAACACGATCATGTTCAGCTCCTCACACGGAACATTTCGAGCTTGTCTTGGTTTTAAATGAGTATTTAGAAGGATTATGAAATGCTGATCGCTCAAAAACACGCAGTTTGACGACGTCTCCCCGCACATTTGTCATTTTTCACAACTCTCCGGACATTTTATTGAGTACACACCTAATCCGTTAATCAGATCGATCAACAGATTGATACATACATACTTATCAGTTTAAGCCCTGTGGTGGAGCAACACAGAGCCTGACATTACCTAACTGACTCCACATCAGCAGCTTTTGTAGCAACTTCCTGTTTGCGTTGGATAAATGATCCTAAATTCTCCGTGGCACCGACTCCAGATCAGTGACGATATGTTCATTAAGCTTCGTGTTTACCGACAGGAATCAGTCCTGAACTGTTACCCCATCACTGTTTGTCTGACTGAGCAACTATCTCAACAACAAAATCCTCAACAGTGTCAAGTAACGCTACGTAGCTATTCTGTTAGCATACTAGCTCCTGAAGCTACTTCCATCTAAGTTCCTGTAAGTGAGCTAACACCGATTGTAGACGAACCACGAAGGATTAGTCGGTACAATCGCTGTTATATTGAGCGGAAAACGTTGACAAACGTGTGTTTTGTGATCAACATCAACGCTGTCATTTGATAGTGCGTACAGCCTGCCCTCCGCTCGCTAACTTAGCACAGAAGACAAAGCAGCTGACGTTCATTTTGTACACAGCCTACCGGTCCGCCCGGCTAGCTAACGTTAGCTTAGCTTCCCACGGCTAAGCTGACAGCTCAACCGGGACCTGTCATAAACGTCATCAAAATGTACACTTACTATTCGGGATTCATCGTTGACTACAGGTTATAAACCGTTGTTACTGAGAATGTAGCTGGATTCCGTCGCAGATGAATCTCGGAGTCGACCTCGTAGTGAAGGTAAAACACCGTTTTTCTGAGGAGAGCTGGCTAAACTGTTTGTCGCAGCCAGAGCAGCATAATCGAATCAAATATGGCTGTCAGCATTACCTACCCGGAAATACCAGAGGCTGGGAATCATGGGTAATGGAGTCTTTCGGCAATGGGCGTTCACAGCACAGAGGCTCCTTATGTTGGACCTGTGCTGACTTTGCTCCACTTGTGTTTAAGTGTGTTTGTGCCAACTGAACAAGATATTAACTTCATCCTTATGTATTTGTTCATGTTTATTTTTATATAAACCCCCTTATTTATTTCATATCATCCATGAGATTGTGTATGTTTTAAATAAATAAATAAATAAACACAGCACAGACGTATTTGTCCTGCATTGAACATAATAATCATAGTAAATGTATATAGTATTATTTTATTATATTTCTATTTATTTTCATATTCTTGTCTAAAGTAAATTGCTACACACCATGTGTATTATAACTATAGGTGCAGTTATCATGTGTGATTGTCCTCCTGGGTCATATCTGTGAGTGAAAGACAAATAGTGTATATAGTCTTATTGTTATCTTTATTAATACTATTATCAACATTAACTTAATCTTTGTATTATTCTATGTTTTTCTTGCTTGTTCTGTTTCCCATTTTTATCTGTAACTCGGTCACCTCGGCCTATGACTCTTAAACTGTTGTAACAGCTGAATTTCCCCTCTGAGAGATTGATAAAGACTGTCTGATAGTGATTATCTGATCTTTATCTTATCTTATATTATGTAGATCTTATGTTTTATGAAATGCAGCCAAAGCTTCTTGAAGAATTGAAAGTAAAAGTACTCTCTGTAGAAGAAAAGTCCCCTGCGACTGTTAATCTCTGTCATCTCACCAGATTATTATGACTCACGCGTGTAAAAGCAGGATGTCACTGTTGTAGGCGGTGGAGCTGGAACCCATTTTGAACTATTTTGTATTATAGGACTGCAACTAAAGACTGTTCCATTCTTTTCTTAATCATAAATGTACCGTTTACATTTGAAATAGTTTTGTCCCTTGAAGAATTAAATATACAAAAAAAGCAGCTCTGACTGTACTCAATCTAAATTTTGTGATAGGCAACTCCAAACTTATATAAAAAATAATTATATAGTTTGCAGTATCGTTGGATAAATGTGCAAAAATAAGTCCTGTACATAAAATATTGTTTATTGACACACACAATCATAGTCAGGACAACATAATCAAACTGCAGTAAACACATCACTGAGGAGCAGTTGGTGATTCTCTGTTGTTTCATCATTATGAGCGAAACTATTAACATTACAGAATCACTTAATCCTCTGATAATAGAAAAAAGATCTATATCACAATCATATAAAACACATTTGTGGGTTGGATATTAGATACAAAAAACTCAAGTACATCCAAAACACAGATTTACTGATTCATTTTTGTCTAAAAGCTATAAAAAAAATAAATGTGAGAAACTCAGAATGCAAAATGAAAATCCTCACATGCATTTGTGTTAAAATCAAACATATTTCACAGTGATCGGATAAGAAAGTGCTGTATACATAGATTATCAACCTCAACGTGAATAACTGATTCTTGTTTCTGTGGAAATGTGTTTCATGATGTTTCGTACACTTATTAAAGCCATAGGAAACTCACTTGTATATTGAGCTACACCTGTAGAAGCTACACCTCTGGGTACAACTTGAGTATCCAAAATGTCCATCGTTTTACAAACGTTTCAACTCACAGAGTTGCAGAGGCTAAACAATCAGTATGTAGAATCACATGTGTTATGATAACAAAAAGGCAAAAACCAAATCAATCAGAAGACAACAAACAAAATCCACTGAGCATGAATCTGTTTTGCTGCTTAGCACTGAGCACTTTCCTGCTAATTTAAATAATTGAACTAAGCATTGCGACCGATAGCAGTGATGATCAGAGGGGAGGAGTTTTTACCACCATCATTAGGACAAGGACCAAAGAAAAGATAGAGTTTCTCAGTGAAGCAGCAGCCGGTGAAGCGATACATAAGAGCTGCAGCACCTACGTCATAAAAGGAGACCAGACCCTCCTCATAATCCACAAACACCCCCACCTTCTGAGGCCGAGACCTCAGAGAGAGACGTACTGAAGGGTCGGCTAGAGCTTTGTACTCATTTCCGTTTCTCAAACATATCGTCCAGTAACCATCGTAAGGCGTGAGTGGGACCTTCTCTTTCCTGTTGATCGACTCTCTGACGACTCCTAAAGTCCACTTAGTCTTTCCTTTAACTTGAACCTCGTAGTAAAATCTGCCTGAAGAGAAACTCTGCTTTCCTAAAACACAGAGACTGGCTGAAAACCTCTTTGGGTTGTCTGGTAGATTCTTCTTCTCATCACCATGATTGACTTGTTTCCCATCATCAGACAGGAAGAGTTCAGGATGTGCTGTATCAGGATCAAGAGTCACATTCATGGTGTATCGTTGGACCCTCTTCAGCTCAGCTTCAAACACCTTCTTCATCTCTGCATTAAGCTTCTCCTCCAGCTGAGCCACAGCTCTCACCACAGTCCCTTCATGTGAGGAAGGATGGAAGCTGACTCCTGTCCAGTCCTTGGTGGGTGGAGCTGCATTCAGGGACTGGAGGCTTTGGAGAAACTGGAGGTGGTCTTCAGACTGTGAGAGCTGCTCCAGCTCAGTGTTGCTCTTCTTCAGCTCACAGATTTCTTGTTCCAGCTCTTTGATGAAAGCTTTGGCCTGTTTCTCTATCAATCTCTGCTGCTCTTCAATCGTCTCTATGAGCTCGTTCATGCCTATCTGAACAGACTCCATCAGAGCTGTGAAGAGTCGAACACCTTCTACAATCTCACCTTCTGCTTTTTCATTGCTGAATTTGACTGATCGTTTGATCTTCTGAATCCTTTGCTGTCTCTCTTGGATCATCTGCTGAACTTCAGCCTCTATCTTCCCCAGTTCAGCCTTCTTTTCTTCACATTCATCTCTCAGAGGAACAACTTCATGTGTCTTGTGGTCTAAAACTGTGCAAAGCATACAGACACATGTCTGGTCGGTCCTACAGAACAGCTCCAGAAGTTTATTGTGTTGAAGACACATCCTGTCCTCCAGGTTCTCCACAGGGTCGATCAGCTGATGTCTTTTCAGGCCTGAAGCTGTCAGATGAGGCTCCAGGTGAGTCTCACAGTAGGAGACCAGACACACCAGGCAGGACTTCAGGGCCTTCAGTCTGGTTCCAGTGCAGACGTCACAGGGAACTTCTCCTGGTTTGGACACTTGTTGCTCTGAGCTGCTGCTGCTGGCTTTCTGTTGAGCTGACTGTCTGAACTGAGAAACCATCTCAGAGATGAAAGTGTTTTTGTGCAGTTCAGGTCTTGTGGTAAAAACCTCTTTACACATGGGACACAGGTACTGGTCGGTATGATTCCAGTGTTCAGTGATGCAGGTTTTGCAGAAGTTGTGTCCACATGATGTGGTGACAGGATCAGTGAACACATCCAGACAGATGG
>OMLP01025016.1:0-17451 GCA_900302685.1 Spondyliosoma cantharus | reverse complement strand
CAGTTAGATTTAGTGACATTTTGGCAATCCATTGGTCAATTTGGATGATTGACACCTCTATCGAACCGTCAGAGCCAATTGAATCGAGGTGCATTCCCCAAATGACAACAACACCATGGCAACAACACTAATCCGCCAATCACAAGGTAGCAAATACACTGTGTGCGAAGACAAGGGCCCTACCTACTCCACATTATACCTGCCCTCTTGGAACTGAAACCTTTCCTGAACTGTCCGGAATCATTTCAAAGTGACACAGACACATTGGGTTAGCCCGTGGAGAGGTAATGCACTTTAACACAATTTATAATCACAAAACAGCAAATGTAAGACATAATTCATGACTATGTCTGTATAAAGTGATGTTTATTTTTGCTCTTCTTCTGCAGCTGTTTCAGTGAGTTTGGGGTGTAGAGTGATGAGACTTATACCGTTGGAATTTGTGGAGTCTCAGCTTTCATATGACATGCTGTTTCTGTCGTTAGCATGAAGTAGCGTAATCGCTAGCGCCGATTTTGCAGACATGCGCCGTTAATGTGTTTTTTCTACGTGTTATCATGAGCTTTTAGCTGAGCTTCTTCCCGTTAAGTGGGTATGCTGCATGAATATGTTGCTACATGGTTAGCATGCCCTTATATGGTGTATGACGCAACATGCGCAGCTGCCCCCGGTACACGGTTGAAGAGGTTAAAGTTAGCATGTTAACCAGCTAGCCCCATAGCTAGCTTGTAACTCAAGAGGTAGTAGTTGGATGTTAGACAACACCAACGTTCCCCTGGTGCACCGAGTAGAATCAGCCTGCTGGACAGTTAACCAAGCTAACCAGCTAACCAGCTAACACATGCTACTGTTAGTAGCAGTTAGCGGTTGCTCAGGTGATATACTGCCCCCTATTTTTTTGGCGCATGAATTTGAGAGCTGTCCAATTCTTACGTACTCTACCTTAAAATGTTTTAAAAAGACAGAAAAAGTAAAAGTAAAAAAAACATAATAATAATAATAATAATAATAATACATTTATTATTGTTATAACTGCTTTGTGAGCATGTTAGTATGTTGAAATTAGCATTAAGCTCAGAGCTCGTGTTTTAACAAGGATGTGGACACCAAACCCCCCTCCCCATATCTGATCACAACCATGGATGTCAAAATGCTGCTAGAACAGCCTCTAGTCATCACAAGATATCTGAAAGGCTTGGCTCACTCTTGGTTGCAATCACCTAACCGGAAGTTGTTGCGTGAGGTTGAGGTCAGGCCTCTGGCCGATCATGTTCTTAAACACAAGTAGAATGTAATTACATGCTGTAAAATCAAGATTGTCCTTACCTGAACTGAGGTAGGCTTTAATAATTATCTACTTTTTAATGACATTTTCCAGATGGACCATGAAACAGCAACATGAAATATATCATAGCTAAGTACCTGACAAATTCTAACAAACGGACGTCATGCAGGGCTCTAATTAGTGAGCCTGCTCTCAACCAGGGACTTCTCTGTTTGTTTCCATGTAATAGAGTTTTAGCATGAGATATTTTACTTATTAACATACCCAGTGATTTGGGGAGGCAGCTGTACTGTAATTGTGGAGGATGTGCGGAAGAAAGTAATTAGATCATTGCGACGCTGTGTTTTGCCCGCAGCTGTCTGTTTTTCATCAGTTTTCCTAAATGGGTTTGTCATATTCCTCCTTCTCTGTCCGTGCACAAGTCCAATTACATTTTTATTTGCGTTCGATAATTCATCGAGCATTGAATGATGGCTGTTTTAATATGCACTGGATGTGGCGAATGGATTCTACACAATACCCACGGGGATCTTTTGACTTGAATAAACAAAGGGGTTCAAAATTATGGAACGCAAATAAGGGTCATTAGAGCTGGTGAAATGATTTCGGCAAATGATTTTGCAGCCTGCAGTTGTATGCCACCTTTTGTGTGTGAAGTGAAAAAAAAAAATGAATGTGTGAGTTTGCAAAAATTGCAAATTGGACTGTGCGAATGTGTAATTAAGCTTTGTTGCTTAGAAATATTTCTGCGTGTGTGTAAGTTTTATGCACACAATTTGCACATTTGTAAAAAGTTTTTGAAACTTGTATGTTAAATTTTGCACATGGATACAAGCTAAATCAAAGATACAAGTCTGGATGTATAATGAGACCTTTACAATACATCTACCAGCCTGGATCTGCTCGGTTTGACTTGGCACAGCAGGGACAACTGGGCAACCTAGTGCTATCGAAGAATCACAAACACTTTTTATTTCCTGTAACTTCATCACAATAAAAAACCCACATAAGTCACTTAAAAGCTTTTAGAACCCTCACACTGGTTTCTCTCAGGTTTTCTGCACAGACATGAGTTTATTTTTGATGTGCAGCACACACTTGTTTGAGGGGGAATCGTGTGCTTGTTACAGCTTGGAGGCAAGGCGGTCCTGGCTATTCCGGAGCAGCTCGGCTCAACTCAACGCAGTAAAATTGGTGATGGATAAGCAAATCGACGTGGCCCGGTTTGGTCAGCGGACGGTTTAGCTTCCTTTGATTAGATGGTCAGTGGGCAGCATGCTGTTAGGCTCATTAGCTCAGGTATGAAAGTATCTTGTAGCTTGTAACTTTAGTGTCACATAGATAGATGGCGTCTTTGTATTACATCTCTCTCAGACTATGAAACTAAACAGTTAAGCGTATTCATGCACAAATTTTAACTGCACACAAAATATTTCAACAGCTACATTAACTTTACACACGGACAGAATATTTCTACAGCTGCAAACCGTTTTTACATGTCCGCAAAAATTGAATTTCACAAATTGAACACTTCACAGTTCACACTCGAATATGTGAATCCAACTGCACAACTGCAGGCTGTGAAATTATTTGTAAATGTTGTTTCAAAAGCTCAAAATATTAAATTGGTGCTTCCAAACAAGTTAAGGATAAGACAGCTAAGTAATAGTTTCAAGCGATGGAGTGTTTTTCTGTCCACAACAAATTATTGGAGCTGACTTTCACCCACCAGCACTCCGCAAATGTGTGTTGACTGAAGTTGCTGCCTTGTTAGTTTGTATGGTTTCTTTCTTTCTGTTGCTGGAACTGACATCCAGTCTGCTGACCACATCCTGTCTATTGTGCTCTTCCCCCATCAGGTGCATCTGAAACACAAGGTTTCCATTACAGGAAAGGGGTCCTATCAAATATTAAATTGTGCTAAAACGCTCTGCTGGGCTGCTGCCATGGAAATATGGACTGTCATTTGTACTCCAGACATTATCTACTTCTGATTTTCTGAGATCTGGAGCGCAAAAGGAGGCAAGGGAGGTGGTTCTCACGAGCGCGGCTAATGGCTTTTCCCCTTCATTACTGCCCTCCTCGGAGTGCACACAAATTAACCTCCATCTATTAAAAAGATTCCGAGGAAAGTGAGGAAATGAACCTGATAGTTTTCTGGACATAAACAAGGGGAAAGATGCATCTCTGAAAAACTTTCAGAGGTCAGGCTCCATCTCTCAGTTGAAATGAGGAACTTGACTCTGCGGTGGTCTCAGATGTTGTTTCTGTCACGTCATGTCTAATTAATTAACCCTGCCAAGTCCTTTCAGAGAACCCCGCAGCAGACGCGGGTTACCTTGGTAGCTGGATCACGCTACATTTTATTGTGTGAGCAGAAAATACTCCCCAAGATGACTGCGGTGTAGATTAACATCTCTTCTTGACTGAGGTTTTCATAGTCATTTTAATGTTTCTATTTTCTGCTGACGGGCACTAACAAGATGCAGTCGCTCCATATTACTTAACTTCTTCACAATGTTTTCAGTGAATTATAAATGGTGGAAAGATTAAATCTGTCAGAGATCATAAATGACACAATATTCTACAGGTTTCACATCAGTCTTTAAAGGGGCTCTGTGTAGTTTTGGAGAAGAAATTCAAACTTTTTTTAATGTTTACAAGATTAATGAGGTAATAATACAAACTCATAAATATGACATTTTTCCATAACTGAATAAACAAGCTGTTCCCGGAGGAAAATAAGAACACTGTTTGAAGCTAGAGAGGTGGCAGGGTCCGCCACAAGTAAAACTGTATGAAACTGTGTTGTCCTTTAAGGTCAGTTTGTTTATTCAGTCATGAAAACAAAGGCATTAAAAAAAAAAAAAAATCCCTTTCTCTTCTTCCCCAAAACCACATAATGCACCTTTAAAAAGCCTTACCCACTGCTGCTGCTGCTGCTGTCTGTGTTCCCATGTCAACTGATTCGCAGCAAAATTACGTCGACAAGCTTTTGATTCCACACATTTTGAGGAAATTGAAAGGTGTAAAAGCCTTAAAATTCAGGCCGTCAATACAAATCCAGGCTAAACTAGATTCAGGATATGAAAGGAGGGTGACTCGGCAGAAAACTTGCATCCGTTCAGTGGTAAGAAGAAAAACACTCTAATTGAAGGAAACAAAAGCTGGAAACGCTTGAATAGAAAAATAAATAAAGCCTGACATATGTCACCATTGAATCAAATTACTTAGTGCGTTCCGTAATAGAAAAACAAGACGTGAATGATTATCAGTCCCACAAATACATTATTCAGTCCGCATAGCTCAGGACAGATCAATCTTTTATCAGACACAAAAGCTTACTCTGCTCCTCAATCTGCCAGGATAATGTGTACTTTTTCCAAATTAGATTGATTATCACTGGCAAGACAATGAGGTTCATTTCATTGCAAATGCTCAGACGAATCCAATATGGATCCATAAAGTGTCGCTGGGATTTATGACAGTCTGAGAAATTTGAATTTGAAACAATTTGGAGATGTCACGAATGTGTGACAAGGCTGTCTGAGGTCTGGTTTCCCCTCTAGGTTTGTAGTCAACACTGTGGAGCTGTGTTTTAACCCTGTAAGGTGAACAGATACAAAACCACTTTAAGCTTTCCCAATAAACTCTGTTAATGTTTTTCAGGGACCATATTTACAGTCCAGACCATCTGGAAATGAACTCACCCAATTTATGAACTTCCCATTAAAGGTGCAGTATGTAAAGTAACAGTTTAGACATTTTGATCTCTATGTGTTGTGTTGTGGAGATATCTAGTTAGCATGCTAATTAGCTAGCCCTAATCTGCCTAGGTCCAAAGCTCCCTAGCTTGCTGTGTAAACACCAACGCTTTCCTGGTGCTCCAAGTCCATGGTCTGGAATGCAAGCTGTGCAGCTAACTGAGCTAATGGTAGCTACAGTTAGCAGCAGTTGGCAACATGCAAGTAAGTCAAATGCTTTAAATATCTTTTGTGATTATTCCATTTCTCTGCCAAAGAGATGTTGTGTTCACTTGTGTCCATTTATTGGTTCGTTGGTTTGTAAGCAGGATTACACAAAAACTCCTGAACAGATTTTGATGGAACTTGGACAGAGGATCGGTCTCAGCCTAGAATAGACCCCCACTTTTGGTGCAGATCCAGACAAAGTGACAGATCCAGAAACGTATATCTCACTTTCTGTAACATTGAGAGCGAGGGTGTTTCACCACCATTTCTATTAATTTCTCAGTGGATAATTCATGGATCTTGATGAAAAAAAATACTGACAGAAATGAATTCACTATAAAACGTGATGTGAACATTTGGGACCAAAATTGGATCGGCTAAATTCATAAATTGTTTGTGGTTGCAGTATTTGAAACTCAAATTGTATCTGATCCTTGGCTATTTTGCAGAGCTTTTCTTTTTCATTTTGTTGCCAAAATAGCTTCTTATTGCATTAGGAGACAGGAAATGTTTCTGAATGTCTTGTTCAATGCTTGTTCCATTGCTCAGGGACAGGTGAAGACCTTCTGTAAAGTGTTCTCCTATAGTGCGTTTATTCCTTTTAGTATGAGAAATAAAAAATACAGACTAGCCACACAATGTTGTGCTATTTTGGTGAAATGTGTTAAAAGCATTGGGATTACATTGACATTATAAAGCCTGGAATAAGCCCAACTCTCTAGTATAATACTCACACGTATTATTTCAGGTGATGGCAGTCTGCTAAAGAGGATTCCAAGGGTCATCTGCAGCCTGCACCCCCCACTGGATATACACAGGGTGCTAATCACACGTTTTCTAGACAGGACGAATAGAGGACGCTGCAATTAAAGATACAACAACATGCTAAGCAGCAAGTGCAATGTTTGTCTTTGTTTTTCAGAGGAACCCACACGAATGAACCCTTAGTTGCTATGTGAATTTGTTCAGACAATGTGAGCACAGAGGGATTTGAAGTCATAAAATGAAGTTGTTGTATCTTCATGCGATTACAATATTGTTATCAGGGAACTGGCAGGCAATACCGATTCAGCAAAAGAAATGTGTCTTATTGTCACCCTTATCTTCTCTGTCTAACAATTTATTTCACACAAATCTGGCACCTTGGTACAATCTCCTGCTACAAGTGCTCACATTTCTGGAAAAATATGGAGCTTTCTGTTCACAGCGGGAGATAAATGAGGTAAATTTCTTCTTGCTGTGCACGCAGGAGTTACAGCCTGTCCCTATCACTCCACCCAGACCATAAATAGGCAGAAACCTGTGACACATTTAATTAAACTCAAAAGCTCAAGCTGTCAGACATTGTGTTTCGGCCCTCCCCTTTTTGGTCCTAATGGACGCTTGCGGCCCGTAATGCCACTGCGCTAGATCCACTGTGTCAGCTCTGGGGAATGATGCTGAATAATGGGGCTCTGTCAGACCTGGAGATAAATCCACATTGTCAGACAAAGACGTCAAATTGTCTGAGGAAAAGACAACATCTCCTAATCATTAATCAACTTGGATGACTGAGGAAATGGCCGTGTACTTGGATGCTTAAAATCCAATTTAGAAAATGATAAAATTGTGCAACACGTGACGAACGGTTTGCTAAGCCAAAGAGGTAAACAATGCTCCGTCTGTCAGAGTAAATCCTCCAATCCCGTTTGACGAGGAGGAGTGGAAGGGGAGTGTTGGGATGGAGCCTTGATTTAATGGGAATGCTCGAAAAGCATCAGATGGCAGGTAGCATCTGGATAAAATCACACCAACTGTGGTTAGTCAGGAGGTAAGCCACATGTCTCTGAACGAGCTCCACGATGTGACAAAGAGCAGCTGTGCTCCAGATTAGTCAGTGTACTCCATCTCCGCTTTGTCATACTGTTGTGCAGTGATGGACAGGTAGATAAGAGATTAGCGTTTGGCAGCGGTCTATCGGATTTCAGCGCGAGGAGGGAAATCCAATTACCACTTCATTCTATCATATCATGCAGGGGATAAGCTACTCCAGAAGAGAGACATTAGATGTAGTCTTAAAGTGAATGAACAGTCGGTCTGAAGCCACCATACACAGTCAATCTTACGTTTAGATCGCAATAAAGATATACGATGGAGCATCTTTGGATTCCTTAGTAAGGTGCATTTTCTGAGTTAAAATGAATGTGTGAGCAGCATGACTTAGCAAGCACGGAGCCTGTGGACAATCACAGCAACGGCATAAACTCCAGCTGTCTTCTGTTACCGTGGCTGCATTCACTGGACGTCAATGTGGTGACGTCTGCATCTTTCTTCCTACTGTAGAAACACGTAGAGAAGAATAAAAGTGGAAGGCTGACCAATATGTTCACAGTTTGTGCTCTTCAGGATGAATGAGTAGAAGATTTGCAAAATATTCACGAAAACATAGCTACATCCGTGTCTTTGAAGCTGCACTATCTGATTGTATGGCCTTGGGGGCAGCAAAATCAGGCTGCTAAGTTGATATGCTGTATTTTATTTCAGACTGTTTCTGCTCACTTGATGGATGTTCGCACAGTACTCACTCTCTTAAAGTCATTTTTTTTTTTGGTCTCCTACAACTCCTAAAGAAAATATCAGTTCTTTAGCTGCTAACTGCTCCACTAGGCTCACCAGCTTTGTCTTTCGACTTGCACTGGGCAGGCAGCATCATCAATGTATAGTATGTTTCTGCAAACCGTGTATGCATATTAAGTTTCTTTAGGCTCAATTATCAATGTTATGTTGCGACAAGCTGCACTTATGATCTGGTTAGGCTTAGGCACAAGAAAACCACTTGGTTAGGGTTAGGAAAAGTTCACGTTTTGGCTTGAAAATACTTGGTTTCGTTGCCACAATCAACGTTGGAAATTGCCCCAAGATATCCCTGAAAATATCTGTGGTGCCATGCTTTACAAATGCTGAATCTGGATCGTCAGTAATGTCCAGTTAAATTGCAGCTTCCAACTGCGGTCACTGGTTTGGCACCATCTCATCAACCTCCTGATATGAAAATCAGGTCACAAACATGAAGTTTGAATGTGACATGACACGTATGGTAGAAAGGTCTAAATGGTACATATGCCACATACAAATGTGAATGTATCAGTGGTTGTCAATATTTTATTCTAGTGACTGGGTTTTTCCACTAAAATCAGCTGCCTGTTGAATAAAGCTGGTGGCTGGAAACTGTAAATGTAGAATTGAGGGCAACAGACCCAGATGTCAATCCTCTGTGGATTTATTTTATTTTTTTAACCAAAAGGAACCCTTACTGACACTTGGACGGTATGAAAATCTTAATTATTTCTGCTTTAAGGCCGAGGGCAGCACTACAGAGGGACGCAGAACGAGACTAAATGAGTCTGAGACATGACCTGTTGCAAACTCGTGTTCAACATCATTGCTCTTCCCAATCATTAAGGACTTTGCGCCTACGCTATCTGCCCCCTCATCACATCTGGTAGCCAAATATTATACATTCAGTGATGCGTCGTCATAACCTGACATGACTTGACTCAAAAGTCCCTGCTGGAATGTTTTCATTACGTCCTGTGCATGAACATAAATGCCCAACAGAAATGGATGTCACGGCAGCTGTCACCCCCATCCTGACACAGCTAATATTAACATCACTGATCAGAAATCACCAAATGCGTGTGCCACACTTCTGTCATTCACTTTCCAGCTTTCAGAAATATATGGTGTAAAGCCCCAGTGTTGTTTTAAATAAACGAATATGAGATATGAGGTATACAGAGTGCGCATGTCAAGTACGGTTATGAAATTTTCACCTGCACGAAGGAGGTTTCTGATATTCACATCTTCCTCCCCCTCAGATATTCGAGCACCTGTGCCCACATTTGTTGCTCGCGCTGATGAGCTGTTTCCTCTGAAATGGCTAAAGGTGTGTTTCTCTGACAGCTTCTGCGGCTTCACAATGATTCTTTCTTGTCTGGTCGTCAAGGTGGAGGTGTTGGAGTGCGATGACATTGGCCTTAATGATTCACAAATAGGTGTATATTTGCAGGGTCAGGATCAGAGCTGTGAATGCATGTCTTCATTTGCACTGACATGGCTTGTACATGTGGAATATTACCATGGAAACAGAGAGCAAAAAAACAACAAAATTGAGCTTTTGAAATTAGCATATTTGGAGACCTGACAGTGTGAATGTGAGATTATTTCTGCTCTGCAAATGCTACGAAAGCTCTGAAGCACTACATTTTTAAAGGGATGGTGGGAATGCTAAATAGATGCAGGATGTAATATCACAATCAACAGGGAGGTTTTTTGATCAGCAGAAAACTAACTTTCCTGGAGCAAAGTGTGAAGGCAGACTTGACTGCCGTGACTCAGCGTTATTCCTCGATCAAACACAGTTGCATAAGACAACCTGTTGTCAGACAGGCTCTCGAAAATCAGAAGCTCACACTTCAAAGTTTGGAAGAGAAAATTGACTGATTTGGACTGAATCTGGATCAGCTGCAAGACTGATGAGTTGCCTGGCAACAGCGTTGGTGTTGGCATCAACAGGTTTGTCCAGCCTGCAACCTTTAAAGTCATGCTCAGGGAGCAAATACAATACTCCCTATGCGAGAAAACAGCAATATTCTAGGCTAAAATATTACGTTTTCCAGTTACAGTGAAGTTCTGACACACCCTGCCATCTTTGTTCCTAATCTACTTTGCATTCAGATGCAAGGCTGAGTCATCTTCCAGTAAACTAATCATGTTCCATTATCGAACAAAGCCTAGTTTCATCCACAGCCTGATCCTAAACCCCTGCAGTCAAGATCTCTCTCCAAAATGTTGAATAAATATTTAGATAATGCGACTTTAAAAGATCCTTCATCATATCCTAAGGGAAAGCAACTTCACCTTCATTATTTTGCATTCACAGCTGTTACTGCCTTTGGGCAACGATCATGTTTGGCCTCTGTATCTCTGACTTCTTTGTTGTCTGCTGAATAAAACAACTTTGACTTCCAGGAATAAAAAAAAAAACTTTTTGAAAGCCTTGGACATGAATAAACATAGGGAAAAGAAGAGGAGCAGAGAGGAGAAGAAGCTTCTCTGGCACATGATGTAACTGACCATTCGCTATCCCTGCGCCCCCAACTGCTGCTATCCTTCTCACGCTCTCTATTCTCATATGGCACTCATGCATTTTAATAACTGTGGCAGATTTACTATCCAAATTTGTAGCACCAACAATATTCCTTGATTTCAGTGGTATTATTTATTATTTATTTACAGTGGTAAACAGAAGCAACTGATTTTGTTGGTTGTAATAACAGCTCTAGTTAGCTAAATGAGCTAATGTTAGGTCGGTGTGTTGGTTGAACATGCTGTCTTTGCCTCCAAATGCAGATTTTGTTTGAGTCCAGTTGACTCATTTTAAATGGAGAGCACTTGATGGCCACAAACAGAACACTACTGTGCCAGAGACTGAGGCTAAAGTTGCATATCTTTGGTAAAAAGTCAAAGCCCTGACTAAGTGTTGATCTGTGTCATGGGAGACACAGAGAGAAAGGCTGCCTGGCCACTGACCGCAAGGCCAGACTGCATTTCAACATTTGTAAGCTTGACACCGCTGGATCATTTTAAGGAGACATCTGGGCGATTTCCAGCTGTTTGTGTTGAGCAAAACAGGTATTTTTAGCCCAAACATATAATCTTATCCTAATGCTTACCAAGTGCTTGTCTTTTTTTTGTTGTTGCCTAAACTTAACCTGACCATAAGCAAGACTGAAGAAACATAAAGCTGCAACATAAAGAAATGTAAAGTTACAACAAATCTGTGATTTTCAGAAACTTACATTAGTAACATTTATTCTGATGATTGCGTTGTCCTAACTGCATAATTACAAGAGGCTTTTAGTACGAGGCCGAAGCTATGTATTTGTCTAATGCAGGGGTGTTGTACCATCGTTCTGAAGGCCCATTGCTCCTCCTTAAACACACTCCCTGCAGTTGTAACTTCAAGCGACTGCTGGCCCCATGAATGGCGCTGAATTATTCACCATTCTTAATTGACAATCTTTCCCACCTCAGATCATGTGACTAACTTAACCCTGCCTGACACTAAGCGGTAAAAATACCCCAGAGCGAGTGTGTATTTTCAGGCCAGGCAAGAACAGGCCTTCAGGGCTGTGGGCTTTGTTCGCTTTCAGGATTCAGACAAATGGGGTTGTGGTCGGATGAGACATTTTACAGACTGTTGGGATTTCGGAATAATAGGCCATCGGAACAATGGGCAGGCCCAATATGGAACGCTAGCTAAGGTAACCAGTTTGGCTACAATTGCTGGGGTCCAATGAGGAACAAGACTTGCTGGGCTGCACTTCCACACAGTGGAATGTTATCCAGGACATGTGTTGGTTGTGTTTTAGACTTCTTAACACCATTCTCGAAAAAGACTCTTGCTTCAGCACCATGTTTACTGCTTTGGCATTACCCACCGTCCCTACTTAGTCACTAAGCTATGATTACTTGACAATTGCAGCTTTAGTGAACAGTCAATGGAGTAAACAAACTCAGTTTACAATCATATATTTGCATCCAAAGAAAGGTTATATCCAATTGCACAACCTGCATATAAGACCTACATTATGTGACAGTTTTATAAATATTCAAGCAACTATTTCATATTTGGTTCTGTGAAAGTGGCACATATGCTCCCCTGGCTATTGTAACTTGCAAGACTCTAATACAACACTTGAATATGCCTAATGGTCTCAGAATAGTAATGGTAAAAATATGCAGCAGTCGGACCGGATCAATACACTCTCCTGTTGATTTGTTTTTCAGCGTAGACAGCGTGTCTAGAGCACATGAGAAAAGACTGGAGTACTTGCCTTCTTTATTCTCTTTAAGTGTCCGACCAAAAGGGATATAATGACGTTCGTGCCTTCAGCCCTCCCTAGCGGATTCGGCCACGAATCCAAGAGGATGTCGGGGCTCTGAGTAACACACTGCAGAGACAATCTGGTTCAATGGGGGTTGAGGGATCAGGGACGGGTGACATGCTTAAATAAAGGTTGTCCACGGTTAAGTAAGACTGAGGCAGCAAGACAATGGACAGTTACAATGCGGGAAGAATATGGATGTAGTGATTCATTAATAATTCATGACAAAACAGAGTGAAACAGGAGTGTTTGGAATGAAATATGAGCCGAGTATACACAAACCTACATGGGATGAAATATGGTAACAAAGTTTTTACACTCAAGATGCATATAATTATAGTATAATGGTCTTATGTGTAATTCATGGCTTTACAATAGTCCCAACTGTAGTTAAAACATTTTAATATTTATATCTTCATTAGGAGTGCTCATTTATATCCCATGATGAGATTTAATCCAAAATAAGCTAAAATTGGAGCACAGCACAGCTCTGTCCTCGGAGGGGTTGTAACCACCTCGGCTTCCTCTTGCATTTAGTATTTTAAGTTAATTAGGTAATCCTATGCAACAGTGTATCTGGAAAGAGGAACGTAGATCACGGTGGTGCCAATTCTGACTTTGTTTGCTCTGCTGTGACTTCACTCTGAACAGTATCACTTAGCGCAAAACTAGGCCTATACACTCACTATTGACAATGGTAAAGGAGCAATTTGTAAGACATGGCCAGAATTTTAATTTAAAGCATTTAAAAAAAATGCACTTACATTAATGACAGAGTATCAGATGCAAGATGTGACAGTCAGATCGCCCCCGGAGTTTCAGCTGGGCGATGTAAAAGCAGCACGTTCACTACTTCAAGTAACAAAACAAACTGAAAATGTAATAAAGGCAATACTCTACACCTATTTTCCTTATTGAACAGAAAAAATACGACCATACACTGTCTGAATTCAAGGTTCTCTCTTACAGTAGTAAGACAAGCTTAACTGCCTTGCTAAGTAAAGATATTCTGGCTCAACGTACCAACTGCTGATGCTTGGCTCTCAACTTAACATGTCTCATCTTTCCTAAAGTCATAGTCCAGGTCAGAGCCGCTGTAAATCACCTCTTTGCCGTATCCCCTGTCTTCAAACTGGCATCTGTCAGTCTCAAAGGCTTTGTTCAGTTCTAGTCTGGTCTCTAGCTGTGTTCAGTTGACTGCAGTTCTCCTGTCATCTGAGGTTGCGGTGTGGGCAAACTCCAGTCAGGTATCAGCACTTACCTGACTGGAGCTACATGCTGACGGAAGGCGTATACTGAGCAGCAGGAAGCTTTTTTTTTTTTTGTGCTGCCGCCCATAATTTGGAACTACCCTCGAATTCTGGCCCTCTGACGATTTAAACATGCTTATTTGTGTTCTTGCTGAGATTTAGGTGAGAAAATTGATACCACTTCCATATCTGTCCTGTAAATATGAAGTTACAGGTTGTGATAGTATAGCATATAGTTGTATAGTTTAGCACAAAACATGGTAGGAGGGGGAAACAGCTAGCTTGTACAAAGGTTATAAATCCTGTAAAGCTAAATAATTATTTAAAAGAAATACTTGTATTTTAAAACCTGGGCCCTATATTTCCATCTTTTGGTGTATAAATAATTCATACTTACAAAAAGGTTTTCGAATCTGTCCATTAGATTGCCTCAGTTAGCAGCCTTACCAGGTCAACAATGGCTGCCATGTAATCCTTTCCTTCTTTTTGCAACTGATAGGCCGAGGGTGTTACAATAGTGTCTGAAAACATTACGGTAACGCTTCCTATGGAGGTAGACCCTTGTAAAGTGTGAGATCCTTTTTGTAACCAGAAACAATTCTCATTCATGGAGAAGTCTTTCTCTGAAATCTCACGAGAGGTGAGTTGTTGCAGGGTTACGATGGTGGAGAGAGTTGGAAAGAGGGGTTTGGAGTTTACTTAGAGGAGCTGCAAGCAAGAATTTATTTCCAAAGTCATGGCTAAATATTCAGCTGATTTTGTAGGATCAGCTTATCTGATCTAAATGAGGCAACAACTGTACCAACTCACCTCGCAAGACCTCTTCTTGAACGAGACTCATGTTTCTGCTTACAAAATGATCTTAGACTTTAACAAAAAGTTTTACTTTTCTGTACTGTTGTCAGACACTTATATAATAACAACCTCAGCCTGTCAGTGGCTAAAAAGAATAACTTTAAGTGGACTTAACTTTGACAGTCCCAGTTGCCCCAAAGGATTATGTTGCAGCAATTGCAGCTGTGTTACGTCTGCCAGCCGAACTGGACTGATTCCGAAAACTTGGGTAAGTGCGAACCATTTACACCAAGACTTAAATATAGCAGTTACCCAGGTTGAGAAAATACCAGAAATTCAATTATGTACAACCCTTTAAAGGTTAAGTTACAAGATTTCCCTTTCGCCTCCTTCCATATTGGACAGAGATGTGATTAGTGCGGAGGTTAACAACATGACAGAATAAGGAGTCGTTTCTCTAATTGGTGCTCCTGCAGTGAAAGCCCGTCACCGCAGGAGCGAGTGAAAAGAAAGGTACAGTTACTGCTCACTTGATGGACCAATCAGGTGCAATCAGTCCTCTTGTTCTCATTCCACAACGAGAGCAAATCAGCGCTGAAAAGGCAGTGATTGCAGTGCTCCGGCTCTAAATTCCGTGGGAATGCTATCACTGTAAGGAACCGAACTGGACTGTGAAGGGACTGTTAATAGTGACAGGCCGCTCCGCTGAGACCATTATTCTGAAAGAGGAACTCCTGCCGTCGCTATTTACTTTCCCAGCCTAATTCTTTCTTTTAAAAACGCTCCAAGCTTGGCTCTGCCTCCGCTGCTTGTTTTCTTCTTTTTTTTTCTGCAGTGAGAGCCAATTGCAGAAGAAAAGGGAAATAATAGTTTGAATCACTTTTTTTCCTTTCCTGTGCACATTTGCATTCAGAACACATTAACATGGATGTAAAAATCGATGTGTTTCATGGACATATTTCATGCATTTAATGTGTTACTCTCATTAAGTCTGTGGTAGCCTGACTCAATTTGTCACATGTGGACAAAAAAAAAATTAAAAATCAATATCCGCTTTGTGTTATACACAATGAGGTGACTACAGGGAAATAGTGTCAGAGGAAGGTAGGTGAGGGGTCAGGTTCCACCTCAGTGACACACCATAGCTGACCGTTCCTTCCTCCTCCCTCCTGCCGAGCACCTCAAGGCCAGTGGGCCAGTGTGCACTTACGCCTCCATCAATAATGCATGGTGTACCATTTGAACCAGCAGGGCCGTGGAACAACACAGTGGGACGCGGTGCATGTAGCCCTTCATACATTAACCATATACTCTGCTGCATACACGCACCGGAGAACCTCTCATCCCAACGGCTGTAATGACACTGACTCAGCATTTGCCTTGTGACCTGTCACACCTCATGCGAACATATTTTATCCTATGCATGAGCTCGGATTTTCTATACATTATGTTGAAGGAGTAACATGCTGACATAAAGATGGATGTTAGGTTTAAATTTTTCTCCCTGTAGAGGATTATCCGTCATTTTTGTGCAGACATGACCACAAATCAATTCCATGTAAGGCTGATCCTGGAGGGAAAAACATGCTGCGAAGCATACTAACTAGAGGTTATTGTGGTACAACTTTAGAGATTTTTTATATACATATATGAGATATATATGTGCTGCAGCTATCCTATTACTTTTCTCCTAATGATATTGTGGGTAAAAGATAGTAGGCACCCAGATAGTATATCATTTGGGTGAGACATCTCACTGAGAGGCATGACTGTAGACTTTTTTGCAGTATACTGCAAGGATATTAGAGACTTATATCACTGAACTAATAAGTTGTGAAACTATGCGATAGATTGACAGAATATTAATGACCAGCAAAATGCAATAAGGAAAAATGCCAAACATTAATTGGCGCCAGCTTTCTCAAATGTCAGGTTTTGTGGGTTGTTGCCTGTTTAATATCGATGTCAATTAAACGGCTTTAGACTCTGAACAGTCGGGCTTTCAAAACAAGCGATTTTGTTCTAGCTGTAGCAAGGTTAACGTTAGCTAGAGTTAGCAATGTTAACATTTGCCACTTAACGTTAGCATCATTAACTAGCGTCAGCAACGTCAGCCAGTGCAGACACTGGCAACCACTTGAAGGAGGCAGATGATTCAAACAGCAGTGGTGCTGTGATGTGAATGCAATGGCAGAGGGGGAGATGGGATGCCACATTTAGTGGCTGAATGTTCTCAATAACACCTTTAATTAATCCTAAAAAGATTGAATGCTAAAGCAGCAATACAAGTAGTAATGAGCTGCAGTGCTACTACAGTCTTTTCTTTTTTCCATGACTGACTAAACTGGATAAACAAACTGACCTTCAAGGACAACACAACTTCATACCGTTGTTTATGTTTGGCGGACCCCGCCACCTTTCTAGCTTCAAACAGTGATCTGGGGACCTTATTCTCCTCTGAGAAAAGCTTGTTCATTCAGTTATGTAAAAATGTTTTAGTTTGCATTATTTCCTCATTAATATTGTAAATATAAAATTGTTTTGAGTTTGAATTTCTTCTCCAAGACTACACAGAGCCTCTTCAAATCAGAAATGATTTAATACTACTGGATCACATCCACTCATATTTTGCAGGGCACAGGCTAGAAGCAACTTTACCAAAAAAAAAACAAAGCACAATAATCACACAATAGGAGGATTCTCTTTAATATACATCCTTCACTAGGCTATAATAGAACTTATATGTGTGATTATCAGTCCCCAAATTGAACAAAACTGGTTATAAAATCAGAATTCTAATATTTTTTAAAGCATATTTTGCTTTTTCCTCCATATATTGTCTTCACAGCAGTATGGTTGATCTGTGCTGTGCAAACGCAGCTCTGCATGCATGAGATGCCTCCATGTCACACATATGCTAAAATTCTACCTCCAGGCTACACTTGCTGTGAAGAACCCCCCCTCCCATCTCTCTCTGATGCCAACATATGTGCCTCAAACGGGATTTAAACCTCGGAGCTGCACACACCCGTTCTCCAAAACAGATCCCCGCGTGAAACAATTGGCTGCTGAGGAGGAGGGCATCTTCTACCAACGTCATGATCTTTGCCTGCGGGGTCCTGGTGGAGCCCCTTTGACCGAGTTATTAACCCTAAGTGATCGCAGGAGCTCTCCCGGTAGGAGGGAGGTGGAGGTGGAGGTGCAGGGGGGGGGGGGGGCAG
>OMLP01025012.1:40647-51211 GCA_900302685.1 Spondyliosoma cantharus | reverse complement strand
GCTAAATGACAGGGAATTATCAAAACGATATCGGATGTACCGCGAAGGGATTGAAGTTGCGGTTGAGTTGGTGAGGGACGCAATAACAACCCCAACCAACCGAAACAATCCAACAACGAGTTAAAATGTTTGGCTACACTCCGGTATTTGGCTACGGGGAAAATGCAGCTCTGCAACGCGGATAATTTAGGGATATCACAGCCATCAGTAATCTACCAAACCATCAACGCGCTCTGTCATATAATCCGTCAGTTTATCCGGTTTCCTTTAGACAATCGCCAACAACAAAGAGTCAAAGCCAAATTCATGGAAATTGCAGGTATACACGGTGTGATCGGTGCCATTGATGGGACGCATATTAAAATAATTGCACCTTCTCAGGACGAAGACGTCTTTGTCAATTGGAAAAGGTTGCGTTCCATCAATGCACAAATTGTCAACAGGGCAAATGGCCGGGGGGGGTGTTCACTTAATTCTCCTCATGTATACATTTCTTTATCCAATATCTTTTCATAGGCTTTATCATGGGCTTGTAGGCAACTTTCTTATTTTCACTTCATGCATTGCGTAGCCTAAATGACTTTTCAACGGGCTGCCCTGTCACGCAACAACCAATCGCCGCTGTCAGCGCTTCTAAGTGCGTCCTTATAAGCTGACGTCATCCATAGCAACAGAGAGTTGCTTCTAGTTTAGGAGTTCACTGTTTTCATAACTAAACGTAGGTCTCAGCGGCTTTGTGAATGACTTTGAAGAAACGACTCCAAGATAAAAACTTTTAGTCTGATTTAGGAGTGCTCCTAAAAAAAAGTCTTTGTGAATGCAGGCCCAGGTCAAGAGGAGAATGACAATTTTCCATACAGCCCAGATGAGGTTTAGGCGGTGAAGGACACTTGAACTTGAAGGACTCACCTTGAATACTGAGGAGGTGCTGCCCTGCGTGCATGGGCAGGCTGGATTGGTAGCTGGCTGAAGTCAGTGTTGTGATATCACTAGAGACAGGAAGCACATAAAAGCACCTGAATAGGTCAATAAAGACTCTGCCGTACTTGGACTTAGATAACACAACCATCCAGTGTACCTCTGTTCCTTTCTGCGTCTCTTCTCCTCTTCGTGAAGCACTTTCTTGAGCTGTAAGAACAGCTGGTGTTTCTCTTGTTGGAGTCCCTGTAGTTTCTCCCCCATCTTCATAACCTGAAGTTTAGATTGTGGTTGGGAATCGCGGTGTGAGAGAATACTTTATTTCATTTGAACATTCTGCCATGCAGCGGGCATCACTTTATCGCTTTTCAAACCTGTTCTTTGGTTTCCTCCAGAGACATCCGCTCCTCGATTTCTTTAGTTCTCTTTCTCTCTTCTTCCTCCTTCATCTTCTGCTCCATCATTTTGTCCACCTCTTCCTCCTCTGAAAATATGATGTTGTTCAAGTTGTTTAAATGGTAGAAAAAGGAATGAACAACAAAATGTATCAGTATTATTAGAAATTAAGTCTATTTGGGTATGAAAGTGAATATACACATTCTGCAGGGCCTTCTCATTCAGAAGTCGCAAAATAACGCATTCTAAAATGCTTATTTTATTCCGTTTGTGTTGATTTTGATAGCAGGAAAGGATTTTTGAGGATATTCTTCTTCGTGCAGAATCACATTTAAATATAATCGGAACAAAACTCAAAGGGTTTTCTAATGATTGATCCACAACTTCCATCATTTACGCTCCAGTTAATGTTAACATGTTGTCACACATGATGTGTCCCTTCGGCTGTGACAGTCAGTCAGGCTCACACAGTGACAGCTCACCTTGCCTCTTGCGCTCCCTCTCCCTCATGATGTGTTTGTGGAGGGCTCTGGCCATCGCGTTGGACAGCTTGGGTCTCTCCAGCAGGGCGGGCATGGTGACAGGCAGTGGAGGGGCCAGCTGTGTGGATATACACGTTTTTAACAGTTACCGAGAATGCATTCGACGCTTTAACAATGTACATCCCGCCGTGAAATCAATGTAACCAGCGGATATATTACAGATAAAAACGGGAAAAGGCCTAAGCTAGCTAATTAGCTACTATTCGGCTATGTTAGCATTGCTAGCCTTCGCTGCTATTAGCTGATAATATCGTTTATTGAAATGCGTCAACGACAGCGGTATACTTAAATATAAAGACGCGTGCAGCCTAATCATGCAAAGCAGCAGCAGCCGTTTTATTTTCAAACATGCACGACAGCAAACATTAACCACAGCTAGCTAGCTGTTTAGCTAGCACTGCGCATTTTTAGGCATTTTTTTTCTTAGTTAACGTTAAATTACTGTAAAGGGTGGTGCAGAAATTCTTACTTTTGTTGCTTTGTGGGTCGTTTAATAAGAACCTAACCGTCTTGCGGTTTTTAACTTGACTAAACTTGAGTGTTTCTGAAGAAGTTAACCAGAATAAAATCAAAACTTCTTTCCAAAGCATAAACAGACGGAGGGGTTTTCGGCCCGGGTGATAATGTTGAACTTCCGGTGTCAAAGACGACGTCCGTTTTTCCGCGTCCGAGCTGCATTATGGGAGTTGTAGTTGATTCTGCATTTTCAAGCAAGGATGTCAGATTCACCTGCCTACGTAAGCAAACCTTAAACCAATTCACCTTTATATGAAGACACTGTGCGGACATGTTTTCTGAACCTTTTCAGACACAACACACGGAAACAGATTTTAAAATGTCCTCCTGTCATTCTGCATCTGAACGCTCTTTATCAGTGTAATGGGAAAATATATAATCACATGTCCAAATGGTCCATCTGATATTTCAATTTACTTTCAGACCTTAACATTATGAAGACACATGTACCATTAAAGATTTATTTTAAAATAAACTTTGTATTGACATATTCAAATCTTCTGATTGCCTCTTAAAAAAAACAACGTACTGTGCTTTGCTCCTGCTTTCTTCACCATAATTGTTTCTCCCTTTGCCCAGTAAAGGGCAAGTAGTAAAGGTCTGTAAATGTTATTTGTAATCCTGAAGTGGACAGAAAAACATTGATCTATTATGTCAATCAGCTTCTTGCAAAAGAAAAAGAAATAATGCTCATGGCCTTCGACAGCGTGTAAAGACACTCATCATTTGAGCAGCTGATATGATAAGGCAGCCTGAGCAAATACAGGAATGAAGGCTGACCTTTATCGCCAGTTCTGGGTGTTGAACATTGTACAGATTGTGACGTCCTCTAAAACAAAGGGGGAGAAATAAAATGGAAGTGACTCAAATTCTGTAGTGACTACTGGGGGGGTTTTATGGATCTGGTCAGTTTGCACTCCATACCACAGCGTTTGCGCTAAGGGTGAGCCCGTCACCAGGGACAATAAGAACATAGTGCCTTTGTTTGTTTGTGATCCTGTGACAAATAGGAAGTAAGACGGTCAATAAAGACAAGAAACACGGATAGCTTTTCATCACATTTTATCATGTATGGTCATGAGTGGAGAGAAAGAGCCAGTAATGCAGCTGTATACAGAGTTCAAATCTTTTTTTTTTTCTTTTTTAAAAAAAAGGAGACAAACTTAAAAAAAAAGAGAAAATTGCACTCAGCTTTACAATACCTTTAGAAATTAAGCCATCTAAAATTAACAATAGTAACAACAATAATCGTAATAGCAGTCAACATAATAGTCTTACCACTGAAAGCAGAGGATGATTGTTAAGTCTGAATTCTATTATACTCCTTGCTAAGGTCAGATGCAGGGCAGCACACTAAATTCCTGTTCACATACCTGTACCTGTAGTACCTGGTGAATTTGACAAATCAACCGAGCCACTTCAGTTTTAGAGGAAGGGAACCGCTGCAAAACAGATATCCTTTGTCAGAGACATAAAATAACCTGCCTTCAGCTGGTAGACGCCATTATTTTTTCCACCCTAAACTCAAAACGCACTTAAACCTGCAGCAGGCCAACAAAAGCAGACGACTAATAACTAGCTTCAACTTCAATAAGAACTGATTTGAACTCACATACTGTGCCTTTCTTCCCTTAACCCTGGGGTAACTATAATTACGGCCTAGCTCTAACATTATGTGTTATTCTTTCTCAGTGTTTTCAGTAAAGTATGATCAATTATGACACTAGAAAAAGAACTGGCCACGAGACCACTCAACCCAAGTCGCATATTGAAAAGAAAAGAGGAGGCAAATACAATTCAGACTGCAGAATAATAAAGACATAAATGGATGGGAGATGGGTAATGTATGAGGGAGGGGTGAAAGTGCATTTTGACATATTTACTCTGGGAACTCTAGGCTGCTGAGCTGGATTTAATATTTAAATGAATGAATGGTGGAGGTCTCAGAAAGGTGGGTAGTGGTTGGAGGGGGGGGATGGTGGCGGGATCAGATTTCCCTTTGGCTGCTCCCATACACACTCTCATCACTGTAGGCAATGTAGAGGAAAAAGTCCTCTTCGTGATGCTCCTGAGAAGGAGGATAACAAAAGAAAAGGATGTTAGTATGGCATTAAAAATTTAGAGAGAGGCTCGTTTAGGTATAAGTTTGGAACGAGCGACGCGACGCGCTGATGAAATCAGTCCTGAGAGCGGGTCAGTGAGGTAGAAAATGAGTACCTGGTACAACAGTCCCATGGTAGCTGAAGTGGGTGGAATGACGTTGTTTACAAAGAAGAAGAGAGCATCCTCAGCTCGCAAGTGGATTCTTTTCCGGATGAGGAAGTAAAACTGGCCCACTGATGAAAGAGAGTGTACAGTATTTACATAATTTTAGAGTTCGCTGTAACGGATGAGTGTTTTTTTTTTTTTTAAATACAGTTCAGGAAATGAGCACATAATACGATGTTTACCTGTCAGGTCGGAGGGGACAAGGTATTTCTTCTTGTCCAGATCTCCTATTCTGGCTTTGGGGGCTTTCTCCACAATTACCTGGAAAAAGAGAAAAACAAGAATGGTCACAAATTAACCAGAGCACATTTTCCACTGAACCAAAGCTGCCGTTTCATCTCTCTCAGAAAGGGGATGCGAGAGTGCACTAAACTGTCAAGTCCTCAAGCGAGGACTGAAATATATTTAGCCCTGGTGCATCTGAATTGTAAAACACTACCAACGAAGAATTGTTTGGCCGGTGGCTTAGAAAGAAACCGGTTCATCCACATGTTTATGATCGAGGCTGCCGAGAAAAATTAAGCCCAAAAATTAAACCATTTGTTACGTTTCTTCCTTCCACGGCTAAAAATACGAGTAAAACACAACCTGCCCACGCACCGAGCAGAGGCACTCACTCGCTGTAGAGCTTCAACACATTAACAGGCCACAATTTAACTATTAAATGTTTATTTAAAAAAAGAAAAAAATCAAAATATATTTTGTATCCAGTGCATCTTATAGTTTCCTTAGTATTCTATGACTTAATCTCCATCAGTGGACTATTGATCAAACAACACATTTAACCATGTCATGGTGGGCTCTGCGAGGGTTTGATGGCCTATTGTTTCTTTTTGAATTTTAAAGACCAATTGAATTTTAACAAACGCGAAATAAATAGCAAGATGACTGTGTGATGGAAATTAATAGTTGGTCGCAGTGGTTGATTCGGTTTGTCAAAATCTTTGACTTACAAAATGAGAGTAAGTGAAACTAAAATGGTATCCTGAAGACAAACCGGGCTTATCATACAGGACAGAAGAGCCCGGAGACCATTATCAGCTTTAAGCCCGTCAGAGTCAAAAGGCCGTCGACTTCACAACCTGTCTAATAGCCAGAAGACGTAAACAAGCGCCCTGTTTGTGACCCAACCGAACTATTTTAAGGTGCCGTTTCAACACACAGCCTCAACTACACCCAGCCTCCCTTCAGACCTCTCAGCCTGAACACACACCACCCTGTCCATCTCCAATAGAACCGCCGCAGTCGTATTAACAAGAGGGGAATTATTTTGTTTCGTTAAATGCCATTTATCTGAGTCATTTCGCAATATTTGCTTAAATAAATACACACCCGGAAGGATTACACGGAGCTAACACTAGCTGGCCTGTACGGTGCGGCCGAAATCCTTTCTAGATAACCTCTAACGTTAGCTTTATTAGCTAACTGGTGAGCTGTTTACTAACGTGGCAGCAGCCTAAGCAGAAAAATAAGGATAACTGAGTTATGTTAAAAATGAACCACATCACTATAGTTGGACACTTTGTCCGCACATTAAGTGTCACACACGATTAGCTAAGCAACGCAAGCTTTCCAACTGGTTGAGCTTGTTGCCAACCGTCAAAATGCTAACAACACCATATCGCGCTACCAAGCTAACGTTAGCTACTTACAGGAACCCTGTCCGGATACTTCTTTCTTATTTTCTCGCCCTCGGACCGCCTTTTCTCAAAAGGGTGTTCTTCTTTGTACTGAAACTTCATGGTTAAGAGAGATGACAGACGACAGGTCGGTCACTCTGGGTTTGTGCGATAGCGGGTTTCTCAGGGAACGGCTCGAATCGCTGACACACACGACAAAAACAAACGATGCTAACTAGCTTCTAGCTGGCCACAGCTGTTTTCCTAGTGCGACTGCGGCGGAGGGATACAATAACAATATGACGTAGCGGAGAGGCTAGTTCGATGGGTGGACTTTGCGCTGACCATGACCACGTTACCGTTAACGATAAAGCGTCAATCGATGTGTGTTCAGGACAATATTCCTCATTTGAAATAAAACATTTTCGGAACGGTTCAAATCTAAAAGGCAGTTTTGCGCGGAACTATTTTATTTTGAACAACCGCTGCGCGTAAAGACGCAGGGCAGGGCCGTGAAGAGGCAGCTGTCCTTGTCATATGACCGCGGCCCAGCAGTCTGCGGCTACAGGGAAGAAAGTCAAAAACAAGCGGTGTTACTCTGCAATGTGGCGGATTTAAGCTCTGACTCTGGACCCAACGGCATCCAGCGGGTTCTCAACAACATTTTGAATATTGTCTGTCATTGTGTATTCACCCATGGACTAAGAACATCGCTAATAATGACTAAATTGCACTGAAGTTTCTATATTTCCACTGTTGACACAACAGCAGGTTAATAATGGAGTATATTGTATGAGCTCGGATCCATTCCAGCTTTGTGGAAGTGTTTTGCACCTGAAGCTGCCACCTCATCACATATAATTCTCTACCTTTTGAGAAAAAAATAAGCTAATGGACCCCCATTAATGCATCCTGGAGCATTGATGGGCCCCTTGAGCTTCAGGGTATTTCACTTTTTGGGCTTTCTCAGCAATACAATGTACACTTATTACATCCAGAAAAAATCTATCCCACGTAACTTGAAATATAAGAGGTTAATTTTCCACTAAAACACTATTTTATTGCTGCTTTACCATGATGAATACTGATAAAAGATAAAGCATAACCTGAGATGTGGTGTGTTAATGTGTCAAGAGTCACAGTTTGCCGTTCATGTGCTCGTGTCCCGAGGCACTGATAGGAAAAGTAACCAACCTGTCTATTGCGCAAGACATCCACATCTCAGTGACTCACTCCGCTGGCTCATGTGACATGAGAAATCCCCACCATGTCTTTTGGTTTTGTGTCCTGTCAGACAATCTAAAGAGTTCCTCAAGCTGCAGGTATTGTTTGGTCGGTGAAACGCAGAATGTGAACCGATCATCACCGGTGATAGGTGTTGTCATTTTCCTCCAATTAGACTGGCTTCATCCAAACAGTATTCTGATAGATGTGTGCAGTAAAGTTTTCAACATGCGTGCGAGGCTCATCTTATCTCTTGCATGTCAGGGACTCTTGACTGGGCCGGTGGGTCTTACTAGATAATGCCCTGAGTCACTTGTGGACTGGATTGTTTTCCAGGTCCCAGTCCAAGCTTTAAAATATAACTAGAGCCGGACTTTACTCTGAGGTTTGTTGTCCTGCTTAGACTAATACATTTCTCCCACAAAATCTCTTCATCATCGGTGACACCCAGACCTTTCACCACAAAGTCTCCCACAAGGCCGACTCAGCAGCTCCGGCTCTGCCTCATCATCACATTACTTCACACGTCTTGATGACCGTTTGTAGCAGTTATTTACACGTTGCTCTGAATCCATTTTTGTTGCGACACCTACAAATATTTCTCGGTATGAAACCGTTGCCGTAACAAAACGGGCCACATGCGAACAGAGTAACAGCGAGAACTGCAAGGGAGGTGTTGCCAGAGAGAGGAAATAAGAGACAGCAGTCTTCCCTCGAAATCCTCCTTCCTAGGAACTGTCGGGGTCAGCCCTATATTGCCACATTTCTAAGATTTTTCTTAAAACTAGGCCCTGTGTTCCCACATTTCTAAGATTTTTCTTAAAATTAGGCCCCGTGTTCCCACATTTCTAAGATTCTTCTTAAAATTAGGCCCCATGTTCCCACATTTCTAAGATTCTTCTTAAAATTAGGCCCCATGTTCCCACATTTAAGATTCTTCTTAAAATTAGGCCCCATGTTCCCACATTTAAGATTCTTCTTAAAATTAGGCCCCATGTTCCCACATTTAAGATTCTTCTTAAAATTAGGCCCCATGTTCCCACATTTAAGATTCTTCTTAAAATTAGGCCCCATGTTCCCACATTTAAGATTCTTCTTAAAATTAGGCCCCATGTTCCCACATTTCTAAGATTTTTCTTAAAATTAGGCCCCATGTTCCCACATTTCTAAGATTTTTCTTAAAATTAGGCCCCATGTTCCCACATTCCTAAGATTCTTCTTAAAATTAGGCCCCATGTTCCCACATTCCTAAGATTTTTCTTAAAATTAGGCCCCATGTTCCCACATTTCTAAGATTCTTCTTAAAATTAGGCCCCATGTTCCCACATTTCTAGGACATTTTCAAAATTAGGTCTTGGGTTCCTACACTTCCCTTCAATTTAAGGGATAGGGGTTAAGGAAAGGGTTAGGGTTAGGCTAACCCTAACCCTAAGGAAATGTGGGAACACAGGCACGCTCCCGAACTGTCGACAGCCGCTGGCAACAGAGGTCATCGAAATTTAACACGGCGGCGTGCTCAAACTCTGCCGGGACTCGAGTCACTCCAAACAACAGCAGATGCACGTTTGCCGTTTCCAGATTTTACTTTTAAACCATCATCAGGAAGAGGTAGAGATGTTGGGAAAGACAAAGACTTGTTCAGTACATGTGCAATCACTCATACAAGGTTCAGGGACTTACCTGTGTTCTATGACTGAGAGGGCTGAAAAGTCTAAAATTCAGCTGTAATTAAGTTATGATAAAAATGAACACTGATTTTAAAGCTACGCACGCGTAGTTTCTTAGAGAAATAGCCGCTACGTTTGCACAGATATCCTTAAATGTGACATTAGGCTTCATTGACTAGAACAGAGTCATACACTCAGTAAACAGTTTGTCAGGTACACCTGTCTAATACAGCAGTCCTGCAATAAATCCCGTCTGTCCCCCCGCTGATGTCCAGCAAAAACACGGCCTTCTCTCTATTAGATCAGTCAGTAACAAACACCTGCCTACTTATTAACACAACTCAGCGTGTAACTCCGCCTGTTCGCAGCACTGAGGTCAGGGTTTCTCCGTCACATTGGGATTCTTACGGTTGACTTTTTGCTTCGGACAGTAGCCGGGCTGCCGATGCCGTCTTTGTGGCAACGGCGCCAACATTAATACAGGGAAAAGTCGTATCTTTCTGTTTCAGGTTTCTGTTCGTCTCTTTTAAAAGAGATGAGGGATGGCTCCGTGGTTTACATATAAAAAGGGTGGACACACACACAAACACACATAAACACCAGTCAGTATAAAAACAGTGTGATTCCAAATGATTATAGAGTTCAATCAACCCTCATCTCACAACATTCAACTATGAAGGTGGATGTTTGGCTTGGCAGTTGTATTAAGAATGCATTAGGTGTAGCTAGGTGTACCAGCTGAGCGTAATCACCCACAGACGGCGATCGCAAGCTCTTCAGTGAGCTTTCATGACGCAAGACGGCTTTAAAACAAGCGAAAATGTCACCAGGTGCCTTCGTTTGTTCGCAAAGACTGTGTACATGTAGATATCTTCAGCGAGGGCGTTTTATAGTTTGACGTTCAATAGTATGCACCAAACTGTTTTGCAGGAATACCAAGTGGACCGGCGCAGTTTTCTGTCTCACCACATGATGGCAGCAGATTATTAGCAACAAAACACAACAAAAAAAGACATGGCATCAAGCAGAGGCTGTGAATCCATTTGAGCTTCTCAACCGCAAGCGAGGGAAGTTCAGCTGATAAGCTTCTAAACGTTAAAACCGCAGAATGAATTGCATGTTAAAAAAAAAAAAAAAAAAAAAAAACAAGCTGGATAGTAACTGGTCGATACTGACAAGTGTTTTATTAGTAACACAGACCTGGAGACAGAGCCAATAAGAAGCCGCTGTGAGCCTTGACAAGACTGACATTGTTCAGAAGGCATTTTAAAGACGGAGGGTCTAATAGTTGAACCCATACAGAAGCGGAGCGGGTAAAAACTGAACGGGGGGAAAAGGCTGCAAATTTGAATCAAATACAAAACCAACTGCAACAAAAAGAGAAGGGGAGAAAAAAAAAAAAAAAAAATTAAGT
>OMLP01025012.1:29966-40627 GCA_900302685.1 Spondyliosoma cantharus | reverse complement strand
AAAAAATTAAGTGCAATTCCTATTAGATGAAATCAGGATGGCATCAGATGGCAGATGGGGAGGAGCGAAGTGTCATGGTATGCAGAAGTCATTTATCATATATTATAATAGAGAAACAATCAGATATGGAAAGGCGGCACGGCAGTCCACGTATCGTTACAAGTCATTCTTTTCTTCTCACAACGCTTCAGTCGTCTTTATCACTGAGTCCCATGAGGAGCTTTGGGGAAAGAGTGATGTTATGGCTGGAAAAAAAAAAAAAGAAAAAAGAAATATCAGGCTGCTCGGCTATTTGTCCAGAAAAAATGCCTGTGGGTGGTATGTTGCAGGCAAAAGTCCATCGATTACACCATTTAAAATGGATCCATTCTTGTTCAGGGGGAAGAAAAAAACGTATCTGCAGAAACGAATGAGTCACTGTCGGGGTATGAGGTCGATCTAAAAAGGGGTGGTTCTCTATTTTCCCCTGCTCAGTTGCTCCGAGAGGTTAAGACAGTAAATTGACGAGTTGTCTGCTCAAGTGCAATGTCTGGTGGCGATGATGGAGAAGAAGAAGAAGAAGAAATAATAATGCAGAATTGTCTTTGTTGCTTTGCTGATCCTCCTCTTCCCCCCCCCCTCTCCCAATTGTCAAAAAAGTTTAAAAAGGGACTAACGAACTCAGCAAGCATACTCTGACTCATGTACACAAGCTCATCTTCATACGCACACAGTCAGTATCAGGAGCGATAAGGCAGAGAGGCTCCGTTTTGTTTTGGAAAAAAAAAACAAAAAAAATACAAATAAAGAATCAAGAAGAAAAAAAATAGAAGAAAAAAAACAAAACAAAAAAAACAAGGTGGCTCCCCCGTCCCTCCTCAGTAGTTTTGGGCTCCGGTGGTCCCGTACTGTTCATCCCGTGTTAGGCGGTCGCCCCAACCCTCATCTCCTCAGCGCGCGTCTGAGAGGCTCAGAGAGGGCTGGTGGGTCGTCTGCGTGGGAACGGAGGGGCAGGATGGAAGCCGGCAAGAGAGGAAGAGGCTGGTCAACAAGCCCCGCCCCCTCTCGATTCAGCCAATCACCAGAGCCGGTGCTGGTGGAGGTTTCGACTGAGGACGGAGCGGACATCAGCAGTGAACCTAGGACAAAGAGAAATTACATTACCCGACATTGAATGTGTTCGTCGGCTTAGCCATTAAAGGAATAGCTCAACATGGACTTGGGACATTTTGCTTTCTTTCTGAGAGTGAGATTGATTTCAACAACACCCCTGTGTTCTCTTATTTTACTCTTAGCTACAAAGCAAACCAGCCAATTTGCCCAACAATAATTAACCATTTGCAAAAACATCTAGAAGCAGCATTTAATCAAAATTTGCCATAGAAATGGAAGTATGATTTTTAGTATTAGCAACACTTGTATTTAAATACTCAGACTCATGTCAATAAGGAGCTACTTGCAGTGAATGTTAACTTGTCATTTGCTTGCGTCTCTTAAATGACCACACTCCCGTTTGAAGACAGACTGTACGCACCAGAGTTCAAGTGTCTGCACTGTCCATTTGCTTTCAATCCAACTTTATCATCCCGCTTACCTTAGTGCATCCAGCATAGGCAGCAAGTTAAGAAGTGCTGTGTCACTAGGGTCGCTGAACCAGGACTTGATGGGTATTGCATTGTCTGGGAGGGCAGAAAACAGCCAGTGAGTTGCGTCAGAGAAATGGACACGGTTGTGATTTTACGCTGCCGTGTTAACGAGGCGTTAGAGGAGCTGCAGATTTAATGTAGTGTTCCGGCATTAACAATACAGGCCTTGTAGCGAGAACAACAGCTCGGTTATTTGTCTTCTTTCCTGCCTCGTCACGAGATCGATGTGCATCGTTTGATCTTATACGTTGAAGACGCAGGGGATGAGCAGCTGAATATACAACTCGAAGCTCGATGCCGACCTTGTGACGTCACAAAAGAGTGCGAAGAAAAAGCAACAAAAAACCTAGAAATAAGGGAACCCGTTATATTTTTAGGCTGTTCTTGGTGGTTTATAGGAAATGTGGGCAACACTGTTCAAGAGATTAATAAGCCAGCAGCTGACTGTGTGATTTTACATCACTTCAAACTGAGAGGTAAAATAAAGACGAGTCAGAGGTTCTCAAAGGTTTTTGATTCACACTGGCCATGAGAAAACAAAGAAAACAAACCCGTTTTCATTATTTCTGATCATGGTCATTACCTAGTCATCTGTTGATTATTTGTGTTTGGAGGAGCTGAGAAATCACAACATTTTTCCCCTCATAACTCGAACCAATTATTGATTGCCGAAAACAGCTGGAGGTTAATTCAACGGCTGACAACGAGGCGATTGATCTCCGCAGCTCTCAATCAAAAGCAGACGTATTTGAACTGGCTCTGCAGAACGAACACAGGTGGAACTAATAGTGCTAATGAAGATTTGCTGGAACTATTACTGCAACCAGCAGCCAATTAGCCGATTCATTACACCTGTGTTCGACACCGACGACGCTTGAGCTCTGAGGAAAAAAAAAAAGAAAGAAAGAAGCAACGACTCAAGTTTGGGAAACGTTTTTCCACGCTGGAAAACGACGTTTTGAAAAAACTCACATTGCGATGATCCACAATTTGTAACGCGACACTGACGCACACAAAAACATTTTGCGCTTGGCCACATTGTGCGTTTTATATTTACATATCAATTAACGGTGTGGCACGTGAACTCTTACACTTTGCGTGCGACACGTCTGAGTCTTACCTGGATGGCTACGATAAGCACCAGGCGAGTTGTCCAGGATCACAATACTGGACAGGTCATCGTGTACTACAGACAGGTCTTTAATATAACTACCTAGATCCAATGTACAATGCTGGACAAAGAAACGAAAACACAAAAGGTCACCAATGCACTCAAACAGGGGAGAGAATCATCAGCATCATCTTTAACACGCAGCGTTTGAACACAGTTGGAAAGGTACCTGTCTGTAGTATCTGCGTTTCAGGATGTTCCTGTTGTTGTCCAGCTTGTCTGCCACCGCTGAGCCGTAGATCTCCATACTGGCTGTGAAAACCACCAGCTCATACCACTGGCTCACCTGTATACACACACGCAGAGTGTAGAGCGCACAATATATGAGTACACAATTCAGAGTGCGTCTCGAAGGATCATTATCCAAAACAAACACAGATTCATGACATCAAGCTGTGTCAGAGTGCAGTACAATGGCAAGCGATGACAAACAGCACAAAAGCTGATCTGAGCGATGTGCTTCGCTGTTCCCCTCCATGTCAATCTGGGATTCAAGCACGCAACCCTGATCGCAGACCGACACTCACCACTTCTAAAAAGAAGTCGACGTGTGGCCTTTTATGTACGAAGAATCTGACTGGATGCTTGTCAATGACGACCTGCGGGGGGAGAAGCAAACGTTAGAGCAGCGTTTAGGCTTCAGCGAATGTGCGCTCGAAACATGTTTGCGCGTCTGAACGCTCGTACTTTGAGGATGAAGTCTGGCGGCGTGCCCGGTCTCACTGTGGGTCTGAGGACCCCGTCATGGTGAGAGTGGATCAGCGTCTCGTCCAGGTCCAGAACCAGGATCTTCCTCTTTACTGCATCTGGAGTTTATCATATAACACGGACATGCGTGACGCACTGTACATGTATACAAGAAACCGCTGGCAGAAATGAGGCTGCACAGGAAATTGCACAACCTTTACATGCACTGTGTGTAACATGGTTTCTGTCAAAGCTGCAGTGTACATGCAGCAGCTCAGCGACCAGATTTCTCCCTTATCCCTAAATTTTATTTATCTTAATTGATTGGCGACAGGAGCAGACCGAGCTCATCGCCGGCGTGATTCTTTCACTGACGCGTGCACATGTAAACACACTTGACACACACACACTTTTTTTCCATTCTGCACTCAACGCTCACTTGGAAGAGATCTTGATCTGAATGCAACGTCCTGATCCAATTAAACTATTTAAAGTACAGAAGTCTCCGCTGCCATACCACCAGACTACAGCTCAGGCTGCGACACTCCCGTGATTCATTCTCAGCACATTCAGTCCCGACACAGTGGCAGACACTGAGCATAACTATACAGCAATAGCCAAGCTTCTCGCTGATGGCCTTGTTAGCATATGTAGGTCATTTAGAGGCATCAGTATAAAACTGAGAACGTTTCATAACCACTTAAAAACGTCCTTGTTTTACATTTGAGTGGGCTTACTTAGAAGATTCCTCTATCACTATGTGAATAATTGTTGGATTATGATTGGGAGAAAGCTTGACTAAGTGGATATCATAGGCTTACGTAATGCTGGCACATCCAGCATTATAATAAGCAGCATTCAAGAGAATTCTTTAAGGGAGCTTTTTTGAGCCACAAGGTCTTCCAGGAAATGTGAACACAACGGCCTTAGAGCCTTTCCTGCTGATGCTATTCTTTTACATATGTGAGAGCAACCTGAAGCACAGATTGAAAGTTTAAAAGTCCCTCTCAGCAGCCATGAACGTAAAGGGAGGATTCGTTCATTGAGACCGGACCTGGGCCTACAGCTGAGGTCGGCGTTAGGGAGCGAGAGACGAGTCAAGCGGAACGGAAACGCAATCCTTCCTCGAAGTCAGGAGTCTTCTTCTCAATGAGCTCTGCGCGGCAGAGGGGGAAGCTTATTCAGAGCGCACACACCACCGGTCCCGTGCTGGTGTAGGTGCTGCCTGCGACATCTAGCATTTCCTCTCTAGCTCCACATCGGCGACACGTCTCGTCACTGTGGAGTCGGGGCAGGAAGCCACTGCTGCGTTCTGATATGCAACTGCTGCCGTCATCCACTGGTTTACTCAAACGCGTCATAGCAACGTTAGCCGTTTAGCTAGCACAGCGGCCGACTGCCTACAGCCAAATTAGGCCGTCTTTTAATTTTAGCATTCTGGGTACAGGTCATGAGAAACACAGCATGTATGCTTCTTCCTTATTAATAACGTTTTTGTGGGTAGTGCAACTTAAAATGTCAAACATTATTTACATTGAAGTTTCGTTGCTACCATTTTTTTTTTTTTGGACTATATCATGTAAATGTGTATATAAGTCTGTTCTATTTCTTCCCTTTTTAATTATATTGTTTATTTTTCATACTGGTTTTTTGCTCTTGTAATATTCTGTCGCTTGCTGTGACAAACAAATTCCCCCATCCGCGGGACATTAAAGGATTTCTGATTCTGATTCTCGCTGGAAGTTTGCTTCACACGTCACATTTATAGCTGGGCAACAGATTACATTTCCTCTGAAGTGCTGATGTGGTCCAGGGTAAATCCAGGTGGTATACTGACGGCAGAACCACTTCCTATTCTTATTCTTGGATTGGCTTTAAATTGTAATATGCCATATTCTCTGAGATCACGCGCACACACACACACACACACACACTGAGAAGGCTTAAATGTCGTACTGTCGTGGTTCGTCAGAAACAATTTGTCAGATTCCCTACATCTATACCACTTTCGACAAAGCGTGACATCATTACAGCATTTTCACTTCCCGTCATTAGCGTGACGTCAGAGGAAAATGGCGTCCGTGCGAATACAGCCTATGATGCAAGGATGGAAGAAAACTTCAGCCGAATGCCTTGCATGCAAAACTACAGTTTGTAGTTGTGCTATTAAAAGACACAGTTTCCAACCAATGTAGCCAAACAAGTTTACTGACACAAATCAGACAGAAACTCAACTGTAGTCAGCCAGTAGTAACAGTTAGCCATGACACGCAAGTTTAAAGTTTGTCAGAGTTTCTTTACATTATAGGAGGAGTGCTGTCGGGTTCGTCCGAAAATAAACACCAGTGTCCCGAAAAAGGGGTCAAGTTGTGCGTCTGTGCACTGAGTTGTGTGTCGTTTCTTCCCTGCACAATCACTTCTTACTCGACAGACTGGTTTGACTTTGACTTAAATTTCCACATTACAAATATGCCGCGACTGCGACGGTGCCTCGACTCTAGCCGGCGTCACAGAAAAAATAACGCCCTCGAGGTTCAGCGTCGTTCTTACAATACTTTTATCCAACTGCGTGAGACAGCTCTTGATACGAGGGCCCCAAAAATGCAGCCGAGTGGTCGCCATCATGAGAACAATCATGTACTCACTGAGTCTGTTTCTGGAGATGGGTGACAGAGGCAAAGTGTCGTATCGCACCGTCTGATACTGGATTATCTGCAAATGAACACAGCAAATGAAACAGTCAGTCAATCTTGACACAAACCATGTACAATCAGTTCAGCCTTTTTCATTTTCCTCTGCGCTCTAAAAGAGTAGTCTTCATTTCCGAGCATGCAACATCTGCGTGATTTTACACAGGCCCTTTATAGTGTTTTGGGAAACCTTGAGGGCATTAAGAAAAGTGGCTCCACGTCATCTCATTACTGCAATCCACAATCCAATTTGAAGAGAAAAAAAAAGCATCACAGTGGAAACTTAACTGAGCTAAGGATGATTTAATGAAAGTCAGAAAATGCTCAAACGTATATTGAGCCTTTAGACGACACAGTGCTTCTGGAATCAGCCACCTTTCTTCTGCTTCACATTAGAGATTGAGCAGTAGGACAGGGGAGGAGGACACCACTGCTCTCACCCGTGTGTCTCCCCCCCCCACCACGTCTCCTCCTCTCTAACTTCATGCTCTCCTCTGGTCAGTGACTATCCTTTCCAGTGCCTCTCTTGCCCAGGGGCTCTGCACTTTTCTTCACAGGGTTATTTTTATCCCCCCAGCTGTCGGTGGGTGTCAGCCGAGCGTGGGGCACACATCGAAAGGGAGACTTGCAGGGTGACTTTGACTGAGCCTGGGCTGCTTGGTACCTAAGCCTCGGACAGGGCCTCCCTCTGTGTGCCCTCCCACTGCTGCCTGGCAGAGGAAGCTCGGGGGAAGCCTATTGGTGCCAGCAGCTGCTGGGCACCACGGGGGGGACCTCGACCCTCGACTTAGCTCTCTGCACCTCCAAGAGCGTCCATCTGGACCCCAGGCCAGGAGACGCAGACTGGGTCCTTTGCCACCACGCCAGGGCTGCAAACTTCAATTAATGATGCTCTCTCAACCTGGCAGTAACTCAAAATCCTTCATCTATAATAAGCGAGGTGGAAAAGCAGCTAGCTGAAATCAGGATACTGGCAAACGACTTCAACTAAACTATAATCCGCAAACAACTCGTTCTTTCAGTTTCATTAACGTACTGTAAAGTTCAGGCACAGAGCCCGGCCAAAGCCAGACGAATGGAAAATCAACGTAAAGAGCATTCAAAATCTACTAAATGACTTTTCTTAGATCTGGTGGTTGTAGTTGGTCACCATCGGACTTCTTCGGCAAGTTTTGTCTTTCAGCTTTTTGGGTGTTACTTATCCATCATCTTGTCCAGCTTTGCCAACTTGTTGTGCATAGATATTATATCAATGGTCCAAAATGATCCCAAAATGAACCCTCAATCCCATCGCCAAATAAGATCGCCTACGTCTCCCACGAACCTAGAGAAAATTGAATATTGGCCAACCAACATCACAATACCCAATGATATTAAGTTTAGTACCCTCGAGGATTAAGACAACCAGCAGATTTTCACTATTGAGAAGCTGAAACCAGACAATTTGGGGCATTTTTGCGTTAAACAAAGATACATTCATGATGCTAATGCTGCCAATTACAATTCTAGCAGATTTATTTCCTGTTGATTAGCAAACCAATTAATCATCTTGGACGTTTCGGGTTAACAAGCGAACGGACTTTAGGCGATTTCATTTCGATCTTGAGAACACCACTAAAGTTACGATGCACTTGTTCCTGTAAGCTCGTGCACCATCCAGCACTACTCGGACTGGTCCCTGGGCCTTCATCATCGGAGAGAAACTCATGTGGGAGATAGTCGGTAGGACCGTTATGCAACATTGTTGTCACCGGTAAGATTAACAAACAATCAGCTCGTCATCTGTTGACACAGAGTAGCAGCGTGAACGGGATTACGTCCTGGTCATACTATAATAGTCATAATCCAATTGAGCTTTTATTGAACAAGTGTTTTCAGCCGGGTCACTTTTTTATGCGCTGTGGTCTTCTCGAACACAAACGCATTGATTGTAGTTTTAACCGAAGAGACTATTCAGTGGGTTAAGCCTCCACATCGTCAAATGGTCCTCGTCAGATCACCTATTGGTGGTTTACCCCGGCTTCCATCTACAGGACCACCTGTGTTATGCCGCCTTGTACATTTTGGGGTCTGGGGTTCACGAACGCTGTCCTGGTGCGTTGCATGAAGTAAAACAACAGCGCTAAACTGTGAGTGAAAATGAGAGAAAACAGAGGGAGGGAGAGAGAGAGAGAGAACAGAGCGCTCTCTGTGCTGACATAATCCCTCTCGCTTTCAGCCATAACATGGACTGGACCGCTCGCTCGCTTCGCTTCGCAGGGCCCCGTCGACAAGCCGCAAGTGTCGCTGCCACACAATAAACTGCAGACGACCCTCGAACGGCGAGATGATTACACCACGCGGGGCACTCCTCCAAGCTTTGTCGGCCTGATACCGAGCTCGTGTCGAAAGTCCACTCATGTTACACCACACGTGCGCGTCTATTAGCGACCCGACGACACCTGTGCGCGCGCGAGCCCCAAGCAGGTGGCCTCTGTCACGTTTAAATGCCATGTTTATCATCGTGGAGGCATTTCGAAGCGATCGAAGGTGACCCGAAGGCTCGCGTTGGCTGCTCTGCTGGGATGTGGAAGGTTTTTTTTTTTTCTTTCTCCCCCTCTCTGGACCTGGAGCTGAATGAGCCATTCATTCGAAACCATCTCGTCGCGCTAAACAGACCCCCAGATACGCCATCAGAGAGCCGAGAACGGTCCAGTCCGCTAATCAACCGACCCTCCCCAAAAAAAACCTGTTCGATTTAGAAGGCAGGACGCCAAATGGTTCTGTGGCTTCAGCTTCACAAACGTGAGGATGGGCTGCTTTTCTCTGTTCGCGATCACTCTTTGGTTTCAAACTGTCGTTAGCTAGTTTAAGACCATACCTTGGATTCTGTGAATAAAGCGTCTAGTACTTTCTCATCCAAACTAACCCTGTCTCCACCGTTATACACTTTAAGCTGACTGATGAAGCACTGAAGTCGACACTGAGTCTAAATGGGAGGTTGGGGGCTGCAGGGACGGCGGGATCTGATCACAAATTAACAGATTATTCGGGGCCAATGGGTGCACAGGTGAGAAACACAGGTGAGTCCAGCTCTCAGGGAAGCCAAGGTGAGAGTCCGCGCAGGTCGACGCGATCTGAAAAATAACGTTTAAGCACTTGGGGAAAAAGACAGCAAGGTAATCATTTTTTTTTTTGAAACACAACAGGATCAACTTGCCACACAAACCCGTCCTCACCGTTCGTAGGTGCTTCCTGAGGATGTACATGATGAAGCCCCATATTCTCGACGTTACGCCGAGAAAAGTGCGGATGCCGAGTAAACATTGCCGGGTCTTCAGCATGTTGACGAGCACGCAAAGACCCCCAGCAACAAGCAAGTCAACTTCGATTTCTCAGCCGCAAACGCGCTTTCTGCCCGAAGTTGTCGGGGGCGATTACTGAGGGAACTTGCTTGCTAGTGATAGTCGAAATCCGTCTTTAGCCGCAGCCGCCAAACTAGCAATTCAAAATTGGCAAGACAATTGAGGGCCAGACAAACGTGTGAGTACCTCGCTCTGCACACTTGTGGCGCGACTAACGTTAAATGGAGAACATTTTCATTGTAACTGTGGGAGACGAGCGCGGACGTGGTCGAGAGAAAAAAAGCGGCTGCTGCTGTATGGACCTTAGCACGCAGCTCGTTGACAAGCTAGCTCCGGAGCTAGCTGTGTACCAACTAACGTTAGCTAGTAGCCGCCAAGCTACCGCTAGCTCGACAGGGTGACCACCTTGAACCTAGGACAAAAATACCCCAAAAAACCTTTGGGGCCGCTCGTCGTCAAGCACCGCTTCGGCGTGACTTCACTGCGTGCGGCGTCCGAAGAGAGGCAGCTTTGCGAAAGTTCAAAAAAAGTCTAGCCGGCTCCGTTAGATTCGGTTTGTAGTCCAGTGGAAATCCGGAATGAAACTGCGAGCCGCCATCGCCGCCTTGCCGTCACTTCCGCGAGGAATCCTGTGGTTGCGCGCAGCACGTCCACGTGGAAAGAAAATAAACAGACGTGGACGAGCGAGACTGTGAGTCTGAGGCCAGCCTGGTGAAATCAAGCGGTTTAATCGTCAGTTCGAGCTTTCAGACTCTGTTTCTGCGGCTCTCTTGTGCAGCTGCGGTGACACGTGTGTGTTTGTGGAGTCCTGCCCTCACGGTGTCACTGTGATTCAGCTGCGAGACAATACGAACGTTTCTGTGTGTGGGGGAATACTTTTTATAATATTTGCCAGGGACAGGGGCGTGTGGGTTAGCCAAGTGTCAGTTCATACGAAGTTTACAACACCTGTTTAATTACTTCACTGTGGTAGGAAACTAATAGTCTCATGATTCAGAAATGGTAATAATAATGGGAAATAGAACTCCACTAAGAAATCAAAATGTCCAAAATGTCCAAATCACCTCATGACCTCAGAGGGCCTCTTCACTTTAGAGTGGTTATAATAATCCTACTGTTCCCTCTCAGATTGTTCCATTTATTC
>OMLP01025012.1:0-29926 GCA_900302685.1 Spondyliosoma cantharus | reverse complement strand
TACAAGAGAGGAGCAACACCTGAACACCTGCGTCCTGTAAAAGCATCGGCCGACTGTTAGAAGTGTCTCACTGGAGAGCAGGGACATGAGTCTGTGCATTAATATGACATTTTATGAAAATCCAGTGTAGTTTAAATCAACAGTCAGATAAAGGCATCGTTTTATTTGAATAATAATAATAATAATAATAAAAAAAACATTTAAAAAGATGAAGGTGAGCAATATACAGGGAGAACAACTATGGATAAAACCATTTAATAAACATTATACAGATTTTTACACGGTGCATTATATTCTATCTTTAATGTTCTAATAGGTGTTGATAAAGCTTTGGAAGCTACTATATTCAGTGGGTCGCACGCCCCAACACTACACATCGAGATCATCATCGGGGTCCTCCTGGTCGTAGTCGTCGTTGGCGTCAGGCTCGTACAGAATTCGTCCTGAGCCCGGGCCCGAGTGGAGCAGAGCCGTCTTCCTGCAGGAGAAAAGGGGGGACATTGAGAAAAGGTGAGTGAGAGAATATTGAATGTAATCCCTGAAAGAAAAAAAAAAAAAAAAAAGGTTTAAAATTAAGGCCATCATTTCTTACTTCTCTCTGCTGAAGACAAAAGGAAGTGCAAGTTTCTCTTTGGCCTGGCGCTCCGTATCAGACAGCCGCAGATTGAAGGTCAAGTTGGCTGTCGGGTCGGTCTGTAGAAACACAAAAATGACACATCCAGCCCGGCTATATCTCTTTATGGTGCGAATGTATTAAGTGTGTGTTAGTTGCATTGCACCTCTTGTTCCTCTGCGTCATTCTGTCTGCCTCCAACATGACTGGGCCTGCTCTGCACTAGGACTGTAAGATCCTCCTTGATGCTGAAAACCTCCTCCTGAGGACCAAAAAAAAACCCCCCAAAGTTATCAACAATATGCAACAGTGTAGGAACAGAACCCGTCATCCCAAAGGATACGCTACTTACATCTTGCATGACCTTCCCCGATTTGGAGCGCTTTGTTAGCTTGGCCACCGCTTCTTCTCCCTTCATCCCAGGTGCGACCGTGATGACAGAAGTAGCCAAGTGGCAAAGACTTCCCACAGTGCCCCTCTGATGCATGTCTGCATGGAGCAGAGCTATAATAGCTCTCACAGCTCCGCCTGATGAAAAAAAAAATACCCTCAAATAGTGGAACTGCTGCATCGCCTTAACGTTAAACTTCACTCTTAAATAACTTGGCCAGGATAGTTGTTCATAAAAAAAAAAAACTTGTACTTAATTGCCAGATAAACGCTTTGCTGCCTTGATGTCACACCTACCGCTACAAAAAAACGTGCGACATCGCACCAACATAAGATAAATGTATCACCTTTTCTAAGTTGTTGAAGAGTGTTGCAGACAGCAGGAGGACTCTGGTGCCTCAAAACCCACGACAGGGAGTCGATCACTAAGGTCACTGGTTTGGAGTGTGACGTTTGCTTCACGCGATGCGCAAGTTCCTCCAAATTAAACTGGGGGACTGTGAAAGCCGGGTTATCGGTCCAGCCCAGCGGGTCCGTATAGGCATTGTGAAAGTGTAGCCTGGAAGTGACAAAATAATCAATATTGGACAGTTCAATAAACAGCCGCACGCAAACGGCGTCGGCAACTTATTCTTTTTTGCTATACAGTCATCTAGTGATTGTTCTTTCGCTTGTTTGATTCGTTATAAAAACGTCAGGAAAAATATCCATCGCATCTTTTGAGAATTACAGATATTCCGATGTCTTGATTACGCCAAAGAATAAATAAATAAAATAAAAATTAAAAAAAAAAAACAAGGAAAAGCAAAACATTCTCACAGTGGAACACTTGAAACCTGTTGATTCAGCTTGAGTACTGACTTGAATGGTTATACTAATATCACAGCAGGTGGTTAATAAGTTTCTCTTGGTGGACTAAATGCTTACCTCTGGATGTGGGGTCCTTTAAATCCACCTGCCAGCTCTTCTTCACTCACCTCAAAGTGAAGCACGTGGACGACCTCCTCCCTGACACAGGCATACTTTGTTTATTTACTTCTTCATTTACCAATTACATCTCTAAGAGACACTAATACATGACAGCACCTATAATTAAACAGTCACCGGACGTATTACTGTAGATACCTGTTCAGGGCAGCGCTGATGAAGCTCTTCAGGAGGTGTCGACCACAATAACCAGTCGAATCTACCGGTGCAAGAAGACATTACACGACTTTGCTGTGTGTCATTACTTCACTTCACACCGACAGCTATGTTAACCGTTTCACAATTTATGCTTAAATTATAGAACACGTAAAGCGTTTACCTTGTATTAACAGAAACCCTCCAGCATCAGTGCCTTGCAATAATTCAGTCAACATGGCTCACTGTGTGTAAACTGTACAAGGTGGCTAAAGCGAGCTAGCATGCTACTGATTTACGTCCCTTTTAAATGTGAATACGTGAATAAAAATGCGGGAAACTCGATACTTTAACGGCAGAAAAACGACTTCCCTCAAAGTTCAAAATGACGAGCGCGTACAGTCACGGAGACTTAATTTAACAGAAAATTAAACTTCCCCTGCCGTATTCAAGTACAGCATGCACTGCTAGGTAGCATGTTTAGTCTGTACATATTCAAAAACATCATTTCCCAGAATTCCCGACACTTCGATATCTAATTATATGTGGGACATGTAGTTCCAGAACGTTTGCGACCTGTGCGTTGCGACTGGGTGAATGGCTTCACGGTAAACTACGTTACCCAGCATGCCCCACAGGCAACACTGCGCTGGCAGCCTCAAGAGGTTTCTGCCGCGCACGGACGGAGAAGACCGTGCGGAATAAAGTCAAAACTCCAGGCGTTTTGTGTTCACACAGCAGAGAAACGAAAAAAACTTCATCGGAGAAGTTCCCATAATGGAGCTACATTTACCAGCACTCGCGTTGGTCTAAGGAGTTCTTGCAGTTCTGTCGCATTTCGAGACCGATTGTTATATAAATGCAGTGACGAAGAAAAAGGAGCTATAAGTGGTGGACGTTAATCGACAGAGGAATTAGTATTTTGTCCTGCTAATAACGTTGGTGTGGCGACGGTTCAGAGGCGGGTGTCTTCTGGTACGTCAACGTTAGCTGTTGTAACGGATCCCCTGCGAGGAAACAATTCAACCTCGGACCCACAGCGGAGCGTTTTACACGAAGAGTCTCTCCAGGTCTTCCGCGCCCTTGGGTTGCTTACCCGGCGGTAAGGTGCAGCCACGCCGGGGAAAGGCACAGCGCGACGGCCGCTACTCCGGCTAGCTCGCCTGCTGCTTCTGTTTCTTGGATCGAGGCCTTGTCGGTGAGGCGACAATGCTTGACATAATGTCTGAGCACCAAGGTATGTTTGACCAGCGTCAGCTGCGAGCTATTAAACAAACTGTCCCCGTGTGATGTTAATCTGTTCGCTGTTGTAATCTGCCGTGTTTTGCGGACATTAAGATGCCTAACCCATAGCGCTAACGTTACGTTTGGTTGCGTATGCTGTATTAACAACACGACTTGCGATGGGCAAACTTGATATTTTGCAGTCAGAATGCCACGAAAGTTGTGTTAAAGTAGATGTATTTTCTGCATTGTTACAGTTGATTTGGCTAACGTAATGTTAACGTACTTAACGGTTAAGTTAGCTTGCTTGTTACTTAACGCGCCGATCTAGCTTAACGCTAATGTTAATAGCTAACGTTAATAGCTGCACCGCTAACGTTACCCTCCCACCAGACTGAAAACACCCTAACGCAAGTTAAATTAGCTCACTTGTCAGCCGCTAAAAACACTATTTTTAACCTGAGCTCAAACTTTAAAGCGGACAACAGCCGATGATGATACACATTGCTAACACCAAGCTAACTTGGCTAATGAGCCCCCCCTACTTCCATTTCAAGAAAGCTAGCGTGATTAGCTAGCTGACCAAGTGACTGATGGCACACGTTAACTCTTAAAGGACTCGAAATGTAGCCATCGGCGATGTCGAGTTTTTAATGCGAGTCGTCAAATATCAGACGCCACCGAACACACACTAGTTGAAGCCCTCGCTGCAAACGGCGTACCGTGTTATGTTAGCCTCTCCTCTAAATGTCAGCTAACGTTAGCGGGTAGCTCCAAGACAATACACAACGATAAGTTTAAAGCTTGGCACACAGCAGACCGAGCTTCGCTGGCTTTGCGCTTGTGGCAGCAATACATTGTTTACGCCCCGATATTAAATCGATTAGCAGTTATTAACGGCCGATAACGAAACAACCCGACTTTCTAAAGTTCAGATGGTGACCAAGTGACACCGGTTGCGGTTGTACGCAGCCAACTTAACATCCGATGACCGACCTGCTGATAGCCCACTTATACGGCTTATCAATAACGTTCATCGGTTGTTGTGATGCACCTCCAGCAAACACGGCTCTCGATGAGCTCAGCGTGCTCATCGCTAATATCCCCGATTAAGTTATAGAGCCGTGTTAGCAATAGCTAATGCTAGCCACAGCCCACATGTGTCACATCACACCAAGGCAACAGTGTGCCTGCTAATTCTGTCTATAAGCCGTTTGCTTGGACATGACACACGAATCGAGACTTCTTCGCTGGTTGTTCACAGATCGGTTTCTCTTCTCTTCCAACAGATTCACTGTTGACGTGCAAAACGGAACCTCTGGTGAGTACTTTGTAATGTTACTTTTGAATACTGGTTCATGCAGCAGCTTTCTGTCGTTGGATCATGTTTGGATTAGCTTGTTCTCACACAAAGGCTGTGCTCTCTGTTCTGCAGCCCCCAGAGAGGAAAAAGAGGACTGTGGAGGACTTTAACAAGTTCTGCAGCTTTGTCCTGGCATATGCTGGCTACATCCCCAGTCCAAAAGAGGTAAGCTGCCATTAAATGCCACTGTGGATGCGAAGAACGCGTCGCTCGAGTTGTGACGAAACGCCAACATCGATTTCTTTCTTCTTCTTTTTTTTTGTCTTGCAGGAAAGTTCATGGTCCCCAACATCATCCAGCTCTGCGCACAGTTCAGGGCTGTCAGCGGATGGAGGCGGTGGAGGCAGCAGCTCCACGGGCAACGCTTGGGCAGATGGGAGCTCAGACATCCACACCATCCACACGTTTGTCCGCAAGGCTCGCGCGAACAAGGGCAAAAACATCCGCCGCATGCACTCTGACAGCACGCTGCTGGACAAGATGCGCCTTAAAGACTCCTTGTACGACAGCCAGGCCAGCAGTAAGGCAGAGCGCAAGAAGGACAAAAAACTGAAAAAGCTGTCGCTGGGCTCCGCCATGACGGCGGCGGACAGTGGCAGCAGCGAAGGCGAGAAAAGAGCCCGCATTAAGCGCAGCAAAAACTCAAAACAGCCAAAAGTCAAGAAGCTCAAAAGCTCGGCTCAAAGCGAGACAGACTCTGAGGCGCGGCACGCGCTCGCGGAGGTACGACCCACGAGGGAGGAGATGGCGACGCACGGCGGCTCCACCCCGACCATGCAGGGCCTGGGGAAGATGCAGGCGGACGAGTCCATGAGGGAAGCGGAGATGAGCTCCAGCGAGGGTGAGACGTGGATCGCCGATGAAGACATTATGGTGGAGTCAGGTATGACATTACAACTCCTTCTACCAAAACTCCGTCTGAGCCACACGCTTAATATTTATCAGTCGACAACTTATTTACTGACAACTGCGTTCTCTTTGTCAACACAGGGGATGACTCGTGGGACTTGATCACCTGTTACTGTGGGAAGCCATTCGCAGGACGGCCGATGATCGAGTGCAATCAGTGCGGCATATGGGTGCACTTGTCGTGCGCGAAGATCAAGAAATCCAACGTTCCCGACATCTTTTACTGCCACAAGTGCAGGGACGTGCGGCGGTCGGGACACAAAAAGGACCCTTAGGCACGAGGAGGACGGGTGGGACCACCGGGAGCACCCACCCTGTTTTTTTTGCTGTCCTCTTGACTCTTGTTTTCTTTGATGCCTACAGCCAAAACAGCCTAAACTATCACCTGGATGGCAACTGTATTGTCACTTTGTAGGATTTCTTTTTGACAATCACAACCATTCTTATTTATCCCTCACTTTTTTTTTTTTTTTTTTTTTTAAGTTTCTTACGGTTTTTATTTTCTTTGGCTACTGTGAAGAAGCGGACAGAAGGCTACGTGACAGTGGAGAATCATTTATTTGTTACTAATTAATTCCTTTATTAATTGGCTTTAGTGTTGTATTCTGTGCTGGTGATGTGCACACAAATTGTCCCACTCGGTCTCGGAAACTGAAGGTGCATTTTTATTTTGACTTGTAAATTATTTCGAGGAAAAAAAACGACAAATCAATGAGAAATTTCCTATAGTGTCTCGAAGGAGTCCCGTTTTCAGTTCAATAGCCGTTTCCTCGACTTTAAATCAATGCAAGTTTCACACGTTAACATTAAAATCTACAGCTGAAGAGGTGAAAAATGCAACTCCTGTTACTTGTTTGGAAGCGTGTGATAAAGTGGGCAGCTCGTTCTTAATTTCAGATCGTATTTTATTTTATTTTTTCCGCGGTTTCCATTCTTCCCGTCGTCAGTGGTGATCACTGAACGTCGACCTGTAGAGATCTCACACCTCTTTTAGAATAAGTGATCTTTGAATTCATACAATCTGTTGACATTTACTGTGTTTTGCATACTGAAATTGCATCGGAAAAAAAAAAAAATTGCTACGTTTCAAATTGCACACTTTCGGCAGTGCACTTTTTTTAAAAATAGAAACCCAAATACCGTTTCTGCCACGTATACCGGCGGTATTTGGAACATGATGAGCTACGGCTGATTAAAACTGTACTTAGCATGTAGCTGTGTACTTTGATGACTGAGCGCTTAATGTTTCTCCCTGTCTGGCTTGGTAATCATTGATAGCCATTTACCATGAACAACATTTACATTGAAAGCTGTTCAATTTTTTGATGTTTTTGTTTCATGTGTGTTTTTTTTTTTTTCCTTTTTTTTTTAAATAGTTTTTCATGTTAAAAACTGATACGAGGGGGTAATGTTGCTGTAAGACGAATGGTTCGGCAGTGCTTTACGATATCAACAGTGGCTCTGAGGCTCGTTTATGAATGGTTGTAAAATATTTGTTCTTCTGTTTCATTGTAATTGTTTTATTTCTTAGCTTTCTGAGCAGCGGGATTTAGAGAAGCGGCCCGCATCAGAGAATGGACATAAGATTGTCTCACATGGAGAACAAAGTTGTAGTGTACAGAAAAATAAGTTGATGCCGCGTAGGTTTGTGGCATTTGTTTTATGTTGTTTGGTTTTACCACGTGCTTTTTCTTTTGTTGGTGGGAGTGTGTTGGTAAGTCTCCAGTAGCAGTTGCACTCTCTCTACAACTTCAATTCTGTGTACATATCCTGTTCTTTGACAACTGTACATATGTGAAAGTGAAGAGAGAAAATACCCAAGCAAAATCTATATTTTCTGCAGTCTGATATTGTTTTCTTTAATTGTAGCTTGAAAAATAAAAGTCTTTGGGAACTTAAAGGTAAGTTGTGCTTTTAAAATCATTTTTATTGACTGTACAGAAAATAAACAAGACATTTGAATCATTTATGTAATATTGGATTAGATGTTGGCACACAGCAGTGTTTGTCACGTGTTCGACCACTAGAGGGAGTCCGTCGACAGGCGTCTCACTTGTTAGTATGGCAGTGAGTTAAATAATAATGAATAAATATCATGGAAGGCACATTAAACAGAATACAATAGAAAAGGGCTCAGTTGTTGGCGCCGCTCTTCACTCCCTGAATTCTTCCCACTGGACGTCTGGTTCATCCTGTGGCACAAACATCAAAACGCTCCGTTTTTAAAACCCACAAAAGGCTTCAGGAGTTATTAACGCAGTCGGTGACAAACTAATGTCATGGAAAAGACCTGGACACTCAAGTCTGCTACTGAATACATGACATTCAAACACTATTTCAACAGATTCATAGATAATGAAAATAACAGGTGTGTGTGTGTGTGTAGCAGGTGAAGCTTAAATGTCACTGAGCTTCAGGCTGAATTGATTTTGGCAAAAAAGAAATGCAGAGTAAAAATGAATCCAAAAGATTTCCCTCGTTACTCACGTTGCTGTTTCGGGAGCTGGACATTTGAAAGCGGCCGATGGAGTCGAGAGGAGCAACCTTCCTCCTGCAGGCACATCAGGAGAAGAACAACAGGCTCAGTCCAGAACTATTCATCTCTGCAGTGCTGTAAACTGCCTGAGAGTCAGCCTTGAGCTCAAATAAAGAGCCGTGTTTAATGTGACTTTGGTAAATACTAATTGTACTTCTTGTCAAGTCTTGGAGTATCTGATATGGAATCAAAGGTGCAGGTAAAAGTAATATATAGATATATTTACATGAATGTATCCTGCTTACTTTTGGTCAGCAGGTAGATTATCTTGATCAGTGCTGTACCAATTATTGATGAGGGAGATTAATTAATTTAAAAATGCACTACTTTGGCTCTGATGCAGCCTGCAATCTGTGAAGTGGAGTGGAAGTGTATGTAAAGTATCGTAAATATTCAGTGTACTTTACATTCCATCACTGTATTTCCGTGATGTATATGATGTGTACTTCTCTCTCATGTTCTACATTCACTCTGTTCCCCATCTTCACAAGAAAAGTTTAAAGTTGTACATTTTTTTACTTTAAAATTATTTTATAGAAATACACAAAACAGCCATAATGTATTACATCAAATATTCGTAGTTATCCTTAACTGCACGATGATGAATTTTCAGTACCTCTTTTCGTTGGCTTTACGGTGGTACTGGAACTGGTTCTGGTTCTGGTGTTGCTCCGTCGGGACCACAAAGGTCTCTGAGTGAGCGGGGCGGCCCGTGTCCCCAGCGTCCCCCACGGACAGGTCCCTCTGGTCTGAGGGATCATGCAGGTGGGGGAAGAGCTCCTGCTCCAGCCAGCTGACTTCCTGAGGACGATAATCAGATTATTATTAGGCTGAACAGGGTTTTAATGCCTGCAGGTATTTGATCCGTCTAAAACGGAGACCTACCCTTTTGTTTCTGGATGAACTTGGCAGCACGGCAGCAGACATCTCCTCCAACGACATGTACAGAGCCAGGAGAGGCAGCACACACCTGCAGCAAAGCATCTGGGCAGAGAGAGACGTCTGAGTTGGTAACGCTCACAGACGCACACAAGAAAGTGAATGCAAAAGGAGCCGCACGCTCACCTTAAATCTGCTGTTTTCTTTATGGAGTTCTGACCTCAAAGCCGATGATGGTTGAAACTCTGCGTCCTCTGAGCTGTGGACCAGCGCGGAGGGTATTTGTAGAGCTGCATCTAGGGTGGGTTTATATCATGGGAGCAGCATCGAGGGCTGTTTAGGCTAAGTCACTGTGTGTGTGTGTGTGTGTGTGTGTGTGTGTGTGTGTGTGTGTGTGTGTGTGACCTCAGACATGCCAATTACATCTGCCGCCTGCCATTGTCATCATCAGAGTCAAACCTCCACGGCGACTCTTGAGAGATTCGAGTGCTGACAACATGCCTGGACACACGTACAGACACACACACATTGTCCCACCCTGGAGGCCTCGCTCACTCTCCCTGCCGCCGATATGAGCGAAGATAAGGTCATTGTTGAGCGGCCTCGTGTTCGCAGGCCGGTTTCAACTGGATTGCTCTCATCGGCGTTCATTACTCCAAACTGCTGGGGCGCCGCATCGCAAAAATGCCATTTACTGCAGAAAAATGTGTCATTTTGAATCTCTCTAGTCCAACAAGTTGCGCTCTTCAGTTGTTCTTTAAGACAAATACGCTCAAATCTCTTTATTTGAGTAGAATTTTACAGATCTGAATACGTGTCATGCTGTACTGGCAGATCTTATGTTGTTTTATCAGTAAAGAACAGTTCAGTGAAATTACTTGACACAATACAATTCCATTAAAAACACATGTGCAGTGATATTTCACCATCTCCAAACTGCATCTGTCTGTAGATTTGGCATTAAGTCTGTACTTTTTCTATAAAGTCTATAAAATGCCATCTAAAGCGTGTCAGTGCTTAACAATGAACATAAAAACATTGAAACTAATGAAAGCAGCTATTTGGCATTCATCCTGAATATAAAATATTAATGATTAGATTGATCAGACAGACTAACAATCAGAAACAGCATCAGGATCCTGGTGTGTGTGTGTGTGGTAATCTCGAACACTCGATCATTTTGCTTCGCCCGACTTCACCGGCGGATGGCCACCCAATCCAGACCACACACAACAGTCTCCACCCCTCCTCCGCCCGCCCGCTGCCTCCGTCTGCACAAAACAAAACAGAGAGGAGACATGCAGCAGGGATGGATGGAGAGATTGGAGGAGGACGGGCGGCGGCGAAGGGGTCCGCTCGGAGCCTATGCACATTCAGACACGTTTTCACTTTTCCTCTTTTCCCGCCCTGTCCTAATTATTTCTATTTTGGGATGCTGAGGCCCACCAAACATAGAGCTGGTGCTGATAGACCAGCCATGTATAAATAAACCAAGGCAAGGCTGGCAGCATGTCAGCAGGGGCAGAGGCCAGATAGGCTGCACTGATTACCTCCATTATCAGAGACAGGCCTCATTAGGAGCCTCTGGCTGTGTGTGTGTGTGTGTGTGTGTGTGAGTTCTTTTATTGCAATACAGGACCAAATGTTCTCCCAAAGATGTCAAATTAATGGAGAGTCCTTATAAATAGGGACATTTTGTCGGCCTTCGCATCTGTAAGTGCTAGTTTGGGGCTCAGGCTTCAGGTTTAGGTAAAGGTGAGAGGGTTAGTCACATGGACGGTATTACAACTTGTGTCGGTACAAGATTGCTCAAATTAAATTTTCAATTGTCTCATTAAACATGCTTTTTTAACTCAAAAGTGTGACATGATTTCTCCTTGAACTTGACTATTTTTGACACGATGATTTTGCACTGATTTTTGTACATGAATATACTCGAAATGTGGTTTTCTACAATCAAAAGGAGAAATATGAGATGAAAACAATACCACTCTTTTGTCTGTATAGATGCAAGGCTTCATCCGGCAGATGGTTAGCTTAGCGTAGCATACAGACAGAAAACAATCGAACTATGTAATTCTTTGTGAGAAAAGGATTAAGCAATGTTTTTAAAGAACATATTTAAATAATTTTGTTTGTACTTAATATAAGCATACTTATAATAAGGCTGCTGCACACTTATGACTGTTTCATGTATGATATTTACCGGTTTGAGATATATTAAAGCAGCTCCAAGAAACTTTCAGTTTCGTTGATTCTGGCGGCCCCTGTGGACAAAAGTGGTACAAGCGCAGCAACTCCCCAAACCCTGTTTTGGAAGTGAGGGATAGAAAGGGGCAACATATTCTTTTAAATATTGTTTGTCCTTTCAATATATCTATAGATAATCATGTATTTTAACACCTGTAATATGACGATGATGAAACAAAGTTGTTTTAGAAACTTATCAAAAGACTACGAAGGGGCTTCTTTCCTCAGGTTATGACTCAATTCATCCTCAGCCCTCTGACATAAAAAATATTTTTGATTTCTCCGACTTGTCCAACTCCAATAAGTTGGAATCAAACCCAGTGACAGTCATTAGAAACAATTATAATAAAATAATAAATGCCAGTCTTTTTTCTTGATGTTCTTGTGCGCTTACACGGGTCAGATAAAGGCATCAGAAGTATTCTGAAACTTGTTCATATAATATATATAGTTATTACATGAAGGGCAACGTTTGTACTTTAAACAAGGACTCCTTCAGTAGGCTACACTAATCATGAGAAAGGATAAAAGCATGTTATTATTCTAAGAATATGAAATGAATGTCGTCACTGAAGGACCTCAAGAGTTCAGTAACATGAAAGTGTGTGTCTGTGAGATAAATCTATCTCAGTCTGTGTGTGTGTGTGTGTGTGTGTGTGTGTGTGTCCGTTGGTGCGTGTGTGTGTGTGTGTGTGTGGTAATAACTTCTGTCACACCCCGCCCCGCTCCAGTGCCCTATAAGTACGAGGCATTGCAGCAGGTGCCAAATATAGACTCAGCAGCAGAGACTTCTCCGTGAGCAACTTTACAAAAGATTAACATGAAGAAAATGTAAAAATATAAAACGATAAATTCATTCAAAGTACAAAACTGCACTCCAAGACACAAACTCATAAGATAGGCAAGGGTTAAAGTCCATTTTAAGCCTTTATAAAGTTATATACAACGAGAAGTTAGGGCTGTAGCGAGTAATAATCTCCTCTTGTCAAATGTATAATATCCAACCAGGCAGTTTGTTTGATCAGTTAATCAGTCGCACTGCCGTCTTAGATTAATCTACCAACCAGGTCCAATTCCCTCAACCAGCTCCAGCATAAAAATAAAATAATGTAACACTGACAGTTGCTAGTAATGCTCACTTTAGGTTCTTTAAATTGTCTACATTTATTGCTAATCCATCTGTTCCTCTTCCTTGGAAAACATAGTGAAGAATTTAAACTTTTTAAACTTCTACTTGACTAAAGGATCTCAATATAATCTGTCATCCATCATTGTGTGTGTTTGATGGTCTGGTCAATACGTCCTCATTAAGAGGGCACTATGTCATTTTGGAGAAGAAATACACAGTCAAAATAAGGTAATAAATCAAATTCGGAAATATTTGTTTTTTTCATTACTGAATTAACAAGCTACAAAGATGGCAGGGTCCGCCAAATATAAACAAAGTAAAGCAGTATGAAGTTGTGTTTAAGGTCAGTTTGTTGATTCAGTTTATTGAGTCATGAAAACAAAGAGTTTGTTAATTTAGTTTGTTTAGGCTGAAAATAATCATCGGTGAAGTTCTTTCTCATCTTATTACTTCCTCAAAACTGACACTAAAGTGCACCTTGAAATATAAAGATCCAACAGCTAGAAAACAGCCTGCAATAAATTAAATAATCATTTAAAATGATCATGATTTTGATTCATTTCATCCATTTGTGTTTCTGGATAACGTTACTTGCCCCCATTGTGAGTAAAATATGCTAGAATGCTACATTGTAACATTGAAATAAAGATGCTAAAAAGGTTGCGAAAGGGGGGCCCTAAGCAGAATTTGATTTGGGGCCCCCCTCCCACCGCGAAGTCACTGTGCTCGATTTGCCGGTTGCTGTTCGTTAACACACCAAGTGCAGTGAGCGATTCTGGGGAAAGAGAGTTCATAGTTGTGAAATAGCTCATAAAAATCAGTTTGTGAAATACTAACAAAGTTTAATCTTTAGGATTAGACGCATTTTACACTTTAAACTCATGCTGAGTCATCAAAAATGGACAATTCATGCCCACGTACACAAATGCTACAGATGAAATCTGTCACTATCTGACACACTGCCATGATACAAGGTCAAATGTAATGATTGAGAAGGACAAGTGACTTTATTCAAAGAACAAAATAAGCTTTGTTCCCTTGTGCTGCTGCATCTGTTGAATTTTTCCCACGGGAGATCAATAAAGGATCATCTTGTCTTATCTTGAGTGTACGAAAGTCGTGCCTTTGTGTCACTTCTTACAGTACACTGCCAGCTGTGAAGGTCACTTATTGCTTTTCAGTTAAACGGCACAAACCTAATCGCTCTATCAGCTGCAGCCAATATTATGATTGGGCTTGACCATGTAGTGTAATGTCCAAGGTAAGAGAAGGTAACACACACACACACACACACACCATCTAAAGGACTTGAAGGGTGTTTCAGTGCAGCTTTGTATTAAAAACACCTTGACTGGCTCCACAGGGAGGTCGGAGGTGATTCACAGAGCAGCAGCCCAGCAGGGACTGAGTGTTTGAACACCTGATGAGGGTGGAACGAGTGTGTTTTAGCTTTATGTTATATCCTCAACACCCTGCTACCCAGGGACAAGAAGCAGGAGTCATCAAACAGCATCCATGTTTTGCCAAACAATTTCTAGCTTCGTCTTCTAAAATATGATGGATTGCGGATTTTCTTCAACATGTACAAATTAAAACTAAATATTTTGGTGTGTAAGACTGATCGTCAGATGAAAGAAGGACTTTGAAGATGCCACCTCGTGTTTATAGCGATTATAATGTCTCGCTATTTTCTTACATTTTATGGACAAAGCTGTAATTGTTAGATGAACAGATAAAGAAGATGTGAAACTGACCTTTTATCAACTCTCGGCAGCAAACCTGCCCCCACTTTAACTTCTCTTTGTATAAAACAGCACCTTCTTCTGGTAAAGTCTACGAAGTGCAGAAAAGTGGGGCTGGAGTTAGACTTAAGACGACTTTATTGATCCTTTTGGGAGGTTCCCTCTGGGAAATTGAAGTTCCATGTCACACACACAGCACGGTTACACACATATACAGTAAAACAGACATACATATAAGTAAATAAATATAAAAAGAAAACACTGTAGAAATAGAAATAAATATATATGTGTGTGTATATAATATATAAAATATAAAAACTGTACAGATACACAGTATCTGATATGGTTATGTTATTGCACATGGTCGTTGTAAAAGTCCTTCAGTCTCTCTGCGTTCATCTGTTCCTCCCCCCCAGTGAGGAGTTGAACAGTTTGATGTCACGGGGGACAAAGGAGTTTTTCAGTTTGTCCAGCTCTTTGGGAGGAGCAGCCTGTCGCTGAACCGGCTCCTCCGGCTGCTGATGACAGTGTGCAGCGGGTGGCTGGCATTGTACAGAATGCCCCGCAGTTTTTTGAGGGTTCTCCTCTCTGCCACTGTCACCAGGGGGTCCAGCTTCATGCCGACCACCGAGCCGGCCCGTCTGACCAGCTGTTGGGCATGGAGCTGGAGCTGGTGTGAGAGAGAGAGAGGTGAGAAATGTCTGGAGAGAGGTGAGGGACGGAGAACAGGGTGTGGGTCAAACGAACGTCTTCTTGTGCAACTTCTGCGCGGAGGAGGGCGGCGGCAGAACGAGACATGAAGGCATCCGATTTTCTTTCGATTGGTCAGCTTTTTTCTCAGTCCTGCAGCTGCCACAGAGGTCTGATTATTTTCTTTCCTTTTTCTGAATACATAAGGTAATGTTGACTACTCTCAGGATAGAAGGACCGTTTCACCCAGCATAACAAAATGTGTTTCTGAACAACATTACAGACCCTAGCTTTAATGTGCCAGATACTCACTTCACCAGAGTCCACGCACACACTCCACAGCTCCTCCCTTTGACACACACAAACACAATGAGGACAAAAGGGTCAAATACAAGAAAAACAGGACACATATACTCAAACTGTGTGTGTGTGTGTGTGTGTGTGTGTGTGTGTGTGTGTCTGTGACATGACGTTGTCCCTGGAGCCTGGAGGGAAAGACAGCGAAAGACAGGGGGATGACTTCATTACCATCGAGTTTCTTGTCTTCATGCGCCATACAGAGTGAAACTTGGAGACTGACTGCAGGAGGTCGCAGGAGAGACGAAAGTGTCTCCACCTGTTTGACGCAAACCGAAATTGAGAAACCGGAGAATAAATGGAGGGATGGGTCTGACCATGGTCTGAAATAAAACAAGATGAGAACTTAATTATTCTCAGCACTTTCTGTGATGTAGTATGCTTGCTTATCACAGGAAGTCATCAGAAATGACTCTTTACATTAAGGTAGTAGCCCAGTGAGAACAGAGTGTTGGGGGAGTCACTTTTTTTTCTTCTTATTTATCAATTTTTGCAAATTCATCGCAATTTCATTGCATAAAAATCCCGCATATTCCATCGCATTTTTCAAGAAAACATGCCGCATAATCAAGGATTTTTGCCCGCAACAATCACAAAAAAACTCTGCATTTTTTTGGAAGGACTGGTTTCTAGTTTTGTTCAGCGTAATTTAGCTTGTTGGCTAGCAGTCAAATTCTGCTAAACCACTTTCAGCTAATTTGTTTCTTATTTTACCTTATTTTAACTTGGTTTTAATTATCTTTACCTTATCTTTTAGCACATTTACGTAGCTTCAACTACAGCTATTATTACTACTACTACCAATCACTACTAATTAGGTATAGTTGTAAGACAGGGTTACTTGTAGCCTTCTGAAGCTAACTTGTGCTTTCATTTTTGGCCACTAGCATTAATGCTACACCACCTTCTCCACCTTTGAGACAGAAAAACTGTAGATTTACAGTTTCTACTCTTTAACTAACTTTTTTACTTCGTTTAACAGCAACTAAAATACTAAAACAATAAAACATATTTAATAATCTTCCAACAGCATATATTACACATCAAACCACAGAAAACGTGTATTTGTCTAACTTTCTTGTCAAAGATTTACACTTAATAATAAGACAGTGACAGAGAAAGTGGGGCTTTTCAGTTGTTCCATTGATAGATTATTTTAGCCTACTTATTCAACAAGACACACCCTGTTCATGTTTTTTTTTAAAAAACCTATATTTGCTTCAGCTACTTTCAGTACATTGAGCTGATAAGACTCTAAAAAAAGGAGAGGTTTTACTTAGTGTTGTTGACGCGGAACGTCATAATTACGTGCCTGCCGTTACTGAGGTATTGGCGCCATCTGGTGCTCGTCGCCGCCGCCATGTTGAACCGAGCAGCCCCTCCCTCCTCCTCCTGCAGCTGCTGCATGTACACAGTAATGACATGTTTCCATTTTAACGAAGCGAGCCTGAGACTGTGACACAGTGTCCACAACAAGCTGAAGCGACGAACCTTTATTTAAATAAAAAAAAAAAAGTCGTATGAACCGGGCGGTGAACGTCACGTTCAGTTGTGACTCTTGTGGCATCTCGGCAGCTCACTGAAGCCTTGCTAATGGAGGTCGTGTGAGGCTGGAAGGGGAGGAGAATATCTGTAGGGAGGAGAGGAGTGACGGCTGCAGCTCGGCAACGAGGAACAGAAAGACGACGGCGAAGAAAAAGAACAGCTGAAGGAAACCACCGTGGATCAGAATATTCTCTAGTATCACTTCTCTTACCTCCGCTGTCACTTCTGTCTGGAGCCCAGCGGCCACACAGGTGAGAATCCTCTGCATGTTTTACTTTGTGAATGTGGTGAAGATGTGAGGCTTTCTTATCAGTCCTGTACACTGTGTGTGTGTGTGTGTGTGTGTGTGTGTGAGGCAAATATATCCTCGTCTGTGAAAGTTACTGAAAGTTTAATGACCTCATGGGAGGATTTGTTTCTCTTCAGCTTTGTGTCTAAACCGGAAATGCCTCATTAACATAGTGATATCTGGTGTCGATGTAAAAAAAAAAAAAAAAAAGCATGAGGAGCCGCAGTGGAAAACTTAATGAGCCGCCTCTGTTCACACCTGGCACACCCCCACACCCACAGTGTCACATGCTTCTTCTTCATAGTGGACAGAGACCTTTTGACTTCTGGACTATGATATGATGGTAAAACATACACTATCCAGTCCTTCTGGAAAGGTGAACCAGGCACGTCATGTGATGGTTACAGACAGTACCTTAAGGCGTGATTGTGTGTAGGGGTGGGCGGATCGATCCAAGTACCGATAGTATCGATACCGAGGTGAGTATTGGTATCGGATCGATACTAGCGCGATTAGATCGATATTTCTGTTGTTTCTCTTATACAAGTTCAGCAAATCGGCTCCTCTCCACCTCTCTCACTCCGCTCAGGTTCACTCTAAACATCTCAATTGTTTAACTGGAACTCCAAAATATATAGTTGCATTAAGATATATAGCCTGCCTCAAACCAATGTTCAACTAATTAAAGGCAAAAGTACAAAATCATTCAATGATCAGGAATTTTCAAGTAAAAAGCATTGGTATCAATATCGTATTACCTGGTATCGGATCAATACCAAAATTTGCAGTATGGCCCACCCCTAATTGTGTGACTGAACGAGCTGAATGCACAGTGACGTTGGACTGGTTCTGTTGTGGTCGCTTTCTGTTTCACTAAAGTTCCCCTCCTCCCTCCTGATTTATGTCACGCTCCTCTTCCTCCCTCTCTTGTTTTCCATCCCCTCTTCTCTTCTCCAGTTTCCCCACAGAGACCCTGGGAGTGGACCGGGAAGTGTGGCCTCCTTTTGACTTGCGCGAACAACACCAGCTCCTCACCATGTCCGCTCCTGGTAGGTAGCTCAACACGGCCAGCTGAGAGGGGGAACTCCTTCTCTCTTTTCTTTACACATTTACTTACTAGGTTCATAGATTATAGATGAGATTTAAGAGCAGTAATGCGAGTTCTTCCTGTGTCATAACACTTTTCATTCCTTCCTCATTGGCTCCCTTCATGCATGCATTGTGAAATGATCGCATCTCAGAGTTTCCATCGCACTTTCCTCTGAGTATCATTGTGTAGTGAGTCAAAACCCAGTCCTGCCCCCAGATTCCTCCAGTGATCTTAAGTAATTTTACCCTCCCCAACCGTGTTGAAACTTTAGATGAATTCCTAGAATGCCTGCATGAAAACAGACGTGAAAACCAGTCCTACATTTTGGCCCCAGTTCACTCCTCCCTCCTGGTGGAAAGGACCAGTTCAGGAGGTGAAAGGCACCGTTGTGTGGTCACGTCCGTCCGTGTACGTGAGGGCAGCTTTCCTGCAGGCACGCTAGTTCAATTTTTTGATTTTGTGTTTCCTGCGAGTGGAGAAAGGAATGTGAAGAGAGGTGGAGCGACAGCAAGCCTCAAACAAGTGGAGGCAGTTTTTCTGGCTTTAATCCAGATTTGACCTGAGACCAAATACCTCAGTTACTGAAGGTGTGTCAGCAGAAGGTAATCCTATGACCTTTTAAAAAATGTGCATCTAATTTGCTTAAAGGTCCTGTTGCTATGTCCTGCAATGTAAACAAAAACCTGTTCGGCCAGCTGTAGAGAGAATGTGAGACCAGAACACAGCACACAAGTCAACACGGCGTGTGACAATGACAACATGTTTCTGTTAAAGGCAAAGACGGAAAGCGACCACAAGTTCATTTGTTTGTCAAATTTCATTTGAAGTAAACTCACAGATGAGAGATAAGAACAGGAACTGAAACCACACACCCCACAAAAAACCTCATCATAACCAATTCTTATCACAAAGACTCTTACCAGCACTGCTGTGTTAAGGATAAGTGATCATCGATTGATTTTTTTACTGGATTGCGTCAGTGTAACTACAGGTGAGACGTGCGCTCACACAAGATGAACAGCTGGTGGATATGTGTCATCTGTCTTCCGTTGTGAAGCCACACTACAGAGGATCCATTAGTGAGCGAACACGTGACAGTCGGCGACCTCATGCACTTCCCTGCCACACCCTCCTCTCTCAGCCTGGGACTGGAGCTCTTCTCCGCCCTGTTATTTGAAACTACATTCAGGCGTCTGTGTATCGGGTCGGTGATCCAGTATCACTCACTCTGGACTCCATTACTGATGCGGCTCACACGGAAAAATGAGCAGAAACCAAAATATCTATTAAAATATTAGAGAAAATGTCTCCTTGTGATAAGATGTGAAGCTTCGGGCCGATGTGGAGCAGCACCGCAGATAAAGAGCCCCATCAGATAACTGTACTGTTTAATGAGAGCATTTATCATCAAATACAAGTTAAAACCACACGGACCATTAGTGTGAAACGCAGTTTCAGTGCTGGATGTTTATTGCTCACTAATGAGTGCTCTTAGTGGCCGCTGTGGCTCAGCTAATAAGTAGCTTATTGGCTGTGCAGGGAGAGTAGGATGATCCGCAGTTAACACACACCCTCTCACACACTTAAGAGCAAAGAGCAGCCGTTATCAGCCAGTCACAGACAGACCGCTGCTTCCTCTGTACGAGTTTGTGTGGTTCCACCATGACCTGAGTGATCGTTTCACAAGTATTTTATTTTCTACGGTAAGAGGCAGCTTTATGGGCTTTCTATGACTTGTTTTATGTTTTTGATTATCTTCTTCTTAATGTAAGTTGTGTTTCAGGTGTGTGTGCTTTTATGCATGTTAACTTTTGTTGAATTCAGATTGAATATTGTCTGTTTTGAGACAAACAAGTAGTAGAATAAATCTGCAGGGGATAATGTTTGGACTCCTATTGTTTTTCCAGGTTATCCGAACCAGGCTCCCTACCCCATGGCTCACCCCGGCGGCTCCGTAGCCCCTTATCCATCCGCTCCAGGCGGGTATGGAGACGCCAGTCAAGCCCCTCCACCCGGCTTCAACATGGGCTACAATCAAGGCGCACCTCCTGTCATGTATCAGCCTGGACCGGTTCCAGGACCGGAGTATGGACCGGAGTACGGTGGCCATCCTGGAGGGATCTCCCCGGCTCCGGCCATGGCTCCGGCTGCGGTTGCTGTTGGGGTGCCCCCAGGACTCGAGTACCTCACACAGGTAGGACAGAGACAGCTGGCTTTGTTTCTCGTTAGGCCGGAGATTTTAACGCAGCTCCACCCGTTTCGAGTGTTGTTCGCTTGAAGTCAGATGAATGATTGACGCACCGCTCCTTCAGCCTGCTGACGATGACTGTAGTCAAAGTGATTAACGATAAGAAACTACATTGGACCTGTTGACTGCTTGTGTGGGTTTGGAACACTCCTTTAATGTTCTCACTGTTAATCGATCAAACACCTTAATGTAAAATAAAGGTCACACCCGAAATTGGAGCCAATCATAATGGGGAAAAAAGTGGAAGTCCAATTTTTGTCCATTCAAATCAACGGTTTGAGTCCGTCACCACAACCATTTAACTTTTAAAGATCACATCCAACATTTCTCTATTTATATGTGTAACTGAATTTGTTTAAACGTTTACACACAGTTTAAACTTAGACTTTAACTTGCTTTTATGGCTCTCCAGCAAATAACTGTGGTCACCTGCTCAGATACTGTAAACACAGCAGACAGTATCAATATTGTCAGGGGACGAAGCAGCTTTGCATTGCAAACAAGTTGAACGTTCCCCTTCGTGTTCGTTCTCTGAATGGTTCCTCTCTTGACTTTAGATTGACCAGATCCTGATCCACCAAAAAGTTGAACTCCTAGAAGGTAAAAGCAGGTTCACATTCACACTTGTCTCTTTGTAAGCCGCAGCACTTGAGACTCAACCTTGACCTTTAAACCTCTCAGTGTAAATCAAATTGATAAAAATGACATCTGTCCTTGGACTTATTTACTTATCTACATTTTGTTCTATGGTCTCTGGCACTCGTTTCCCGTTCTCCCATCCACTTTGACCCGTCCAGCATTCATCGGTTTCGAGACCAACAACCAGTACGAGATAAAGAACAGTTTGGGCCAAAAGATCTACAAGGCTAAAGAGAAGAACGACTGCTGCACCAGGAACTGCTGTGGCTCGCTGCGCAGCTTCGACATGAAGATCAAGGACAACACGGACAGGGAGGTGATCCGCCTCATACGGCCTCTGCGCTGCGTCTCCTGCTGGTGTCCCTGCTGCCTGCAAGAGGTATGTATGTCACTGAGTCACCTTTCTGCCTCGATTAACCAGACCAAGACCAGTACTGCACCGGTGTCATAGTTAATATGTGACCAATTGCCCACTTCATTTAGTGATACACAGTCTGTGATATGTTATAAACTCTGTGACCAAGATAACCTTTATTACTGGTGTTAATATTTCACCACATCAACTCTGTAAAGAGATTCTGATTGAAAGGAGTCGACTGTTAAAGCAACTGATTCATAGTTACTGGCTAACGCGTAACAGCATTAATCATCATTTGTAAGAGTGCTTATGGAAAACTAGTCAACAGAGTGCTTCCCAGAACAGAACAGGAAACGTAAGCAAAAAAAAGTGACACTGAATAACATCAAGTCGAAGGATATTTTGGGTCACTGAAATATGTATTAATCCCCAGCTGAACAATATTCCACTATAAATGCAGTATTAGCTACTGCTTAATGCTGATGTAGGAAGTGACTGAGCCTCTTTTTAAAGTCAAACCGCCCTCCAGTCATAAATGTGTTTGTCTCCGTGCTCCGGTTAATGTTTGAGTTTCGCTGTGTGTTCTACACAGATCATGTACAGGGACTGAAACTACGTTTTCTCTGAAATCATGATCTAAAGGGCGGGCCTATTAGTGACACCGCGAATAGTGTGGAAGCCAATATTCAGCATGTGTGCGAGTGTGATACGGAGACTTGAAGCCTCCAGTGCACATGCAGCGTTCCCCCACATGGACTTTACCTGGGTGAGCTGCCTATTGGTACCCTCTGAGAGAACTACTCCATACGTGATCAACCGACTAGTGGCCGGTCGGAGAAAAGAAGTCTAAATCTACTAGCTCGTATTTTAGACGGCAGTGTGTTGTGTGCAGGTTTTCACTCCAGCTGAGGATTAAAGCCGCCAATTTCTCAGATCCAGCCACTTTCATTTAGAGCTGAGCAACTATTAGCATGAAAATCTGCAGCCTCACAGCTCTCAGTGGCTCATATTCAGAGGCTTCTGTCTGCTCTGAGTTTGTCTTGCGTTGCTGTTGAGTTGCTGACTGAGGGGCCCTTCGATGTCTTTGTGCTCCGCTCCTCTCTGCTCAGCCAGGGATTTGTTAGGAACATGAATGGCCCTTTGTTCACGCCAGCTATCTCCTAGACTCCCCCGATCCTCTGCCATCCACCTTTTCTCTCTGCGTCTCTGTTTAATCACATCGTTGGTAATCTTGGCTGACAGTACGTTCCCATTGGCCCGAACCCAAGCTGCTGCTCTCGCATACTGCGGTTCTGTTTACTGGCCAGACAGCAGCCATGTGAAACGTATTACCTTTGTTATGTGGAGTCACAGTGGAGCAGTCAGAGGCTCACTTACCATTCCCGCCATCCCGTGTGACAAGTGTGACATGCAAACCCCGTGAAGTTTTTATTTATAGCCGTCAGTGTCACGGGACGAGGACAGGTTTTAAGATCTCTGGGGTAACGCTCTAATTTTGTGTGGCGTTAGAATGTGTTTGTAATTTAATGTTTGACCCACAGATGGAAGTCCAGGCACCGCCCGGCACCACAGTGGGCTACGTCAAACAGGACTGGCACCCTTTCCTGCCCCGGTTTTCCATCCAGGGAGAAAACAAGGAGACTGTGATGAAACTGGAGGGGCCCTGCTTCGCCTGCAACTGCTGCGGGGACGTCAACTTCGAGGTGAGGCTGCTGTGATTTCTGTGTGAAACTCAATTTTGATGAATTCCATGTGCTTCGGCCAGCAAACAGCTTCAGGCATTTTGGGTAAAACACCTATTAAGTTATTGAGTTAGATGAAGATCATTTAATTAAATGAACCAGATACAACATTTTATCAGTGAGCTCAAGAGACGCTGGTAGACAAATGTAGTTATCTAGACAGAGCCAGGCTAGCTGTTCCCCCCCACTTCCAGTCTTTATGCTAAGCTTAGCTAACTGGCTGTAGCTTCATTTCATCCTACAGACATGACGGTGGTTTCAAACTTCTCATCAAGAAACAGTTGAGCTTATGTTCCAAAATGCCACGTGAACATTTGGATACATAAACAGTTTCCAGCTCTCCTCACCATAACATCGCAGTGTAAAGTATTTAAACGTCTCCTTAACGTTGTTGTTCTCGATGCTGTTCAGCTCAAGGCCAAAGACAGCGACAAGTCCATTGGCCGCATCAGCAAGCAGTGGAGCGGCCTGCTGAAGGAAGTCTTCACTGACACCGACAACTTTGGCATCCAGTTCCCTCTGGACCTGGACGTGAAGATGAAGGCTGTGCTCATGGGAGCCTGCTTCCTCATTGTAAGAACACATCCTTAGTTTATTCCCTTAGTGTCGCACACATTGTATTTGTTTCACTTGCCTAATCAGAAGGCTTCATTCTTTCCTTCTTTGCCGTTTCTTTGCAGGACTTCATGTTCTTTGAGAAAGTTGGGGAGGCCAACCAGCGCAGCACCGTGTTCTCATAACGGCGAGGAACACATCAGCAATGAGAGCCAGGACTTTCTCCGCTTTTGCCTTTTCTCTGTTCATAATGTAATGTAATCTGTTTTTCTATTCCTTTTTTATTCATCCACCCTTCATCAGATTCCAGCCAACATGGTGCCATCCTTTTATACGCACAGACCAAAGTGAACTCTGTCGCCACAGGTTGTTTTTCAAATCTATCCAAACCCGGTGAGTGACACTGGCTGCCACGTTCCTTACACTCCATGCATTCTGTAGATGTTTATCTACTTTTTAGTGAGCGAGCAAACCACCAGCCAATCCTGCCAAAGAAAGTCAACCCTGCCCTCAGTGTCGTTTTAAACCCCAATACACAGAAATATGAATGAATATTAACACAAATGTTTGAATGTGCTTTATACTACTCTGGAATTAACATTTCATATTCATGCTGTATGTTTATCTATTATCATTACACTCATAAGTCATGTTTTAGGAAGAAATAGAACTAGTTTTAGTGCAATACTGTGTTGGATTTAGAGACTGTATTTGTTGCTTTATTGGTTTGTTGTGCCATGCTAGCGGCTAGCAGCATTTCCTCTTGGGCCGCCACTTCCCTGAATGGTAAAGATAGTGACAGCCCATTGGTCGTGAACCTTTAAGTACATCAACATTTAGTCACCCTGATTCCTGATTTAACATTTCTTAAGATTTAAAGGTGCAATATGTACAATTATTGTTGAAAACATAAAAAAACAAAAGATTGACGGAATGTGTAGAAATAACAGTTTTGACATTGTGTTGCATTGCTGGGATATCCTCTTAAGTTAGCATGCTAACCAGCTAGCCACAGCTGTCCCAGTTCAAAGCGTGCTAGCATTGTGAACACTGGTACTCTCCCAGTGCTCCAAGCTCCTGTCCACACCGCTAGCTGCACAGCTAATTAGGCTAACTAGCTAATGGAAGCTGCAGTTACTCTGGTGATTTACTGCATGTAGCTCGAAGGACTGCCTTGCCTTTAGCATGGCTGCAGACATTTAGTCCTATAAACTAACTAAAGCATTACATAAAACGTGAACATCAGCCACAGTCAACAGTCATTGTCGACTGTCATTACACAGGGAAGTGGTGGTTGTGTTAGCAAGAGAAGCGTGAAGATGTTTAATGGCCTTCAGTCGACGTTGTGAACACAGGAGTTGACACTTGCTGACAGTATTTACCAAAGTGCTCTTTCTCTACCTCTCAGCTGCCTTTCTCTTCTGTATGTGTGTCGTAAGTGTACATAATCTAACAAAGCTGTAGCGCAGGCTGCCGTGTAGATGCTCTCATGCTCCCCTGTGGCTCTGTGGTTGCCATGGAGGATGACGCCGCTGCCAAACCTCACCCTCCCGATTTCTCCAGATACCAATGAACATGTGCCAGTGTGGCGATACGGCAGAGAGAGAGTGTAGGAGGAGAAGAACAGAAATAGAATAGAAATAGAAATAAAGTAGAAGAAAGGCAGAAGATGTGGTTAATGAACCTCAGTCCGACCTCTGAGTGATTGAGTCCGTCAGTGCGAGGGACTTGAATGTGATCCGTTATCAGCTCTGTGCTTTCGAATGATAAAATGTCAGGTTAATTATTTTGAATGTTGAGAAGTAAATGCAAATCTGTTCTGTATTTAATATTCATTCTGGTTTTGATGGTTCTCGTGACAACACATGGGTGTTGCCACTAGTTCACTCTGATCCAGACTGCAGCTCTCTATTACCATCACTAACTGTCTTGTTGCCTATGCGTATACAGTAAATACTACTAACCCTGAAGGAAAGAAAGTAATCCAAAAGATGTACAGAACATTTTAACGCAATTATTTGTTCAGTGTGTTTTCTGTTAATTTGCAAGATTTTCAAATATATTATGTTCAACGTGTTGTATAACTCTTGTATCTTGTGATTGTGAATGACATTTTTTTTACGGAATCCAAATAAATACCCTGTATCTGTTCAGAAATAAAACAACTGTCGTACAAAGCCATGTGTTAAAGTGTTGTCGTCTTCTGCTTCAGTGTCCAGGAAAGTTCTGGGGAAGCCCCAGTGAAACCCAAAGACTAAATGTGGAACATCTGGTTTCACTCGGAAAAAATTATCTTTGCCTCACAGGATCTCGTATCCACCTTCATCAAAACTCTTTTATACTTGCTGTAAAACTTTCTAAATACAATGTGCACTTAATTGTTCTTTATTTATCTGCATTCAGTTATCAAAAACATGATCTCCATGCCCTCCGACAGAAGCGACAACAGGAGGCTAAACCTCTCTCCTGATCAAACTCCTCCACCTCCTGGGAACATGAGGGAAATACAGCCATGGAACATGTCTGCACATGTCCATGAATATCTCAATGCTCCTCAGAAACAACTCCAACTAGACCCATAATCTGTAATTCTGTAGTTCTTATTAGACATGAATCAACATTTGGTTTTACAAGTTAACTATATATTCAGCCTGCTGCTGCTGTGTAAATATATACAGCACTGTGTCAATGTACACAGATTAAAAAGTCATATCCCATTATGAAGAACACAACAGGAAAAATGTTAAGTAAATATGGAAAATGACCAACCAAACAACGCTGTATCTCCAAGGTGTGACCGGCCGATGACTCAGCAGCACGAGAGTTCACGACCTTCCTGTTAGAACAGAATTTAAATTAAAGGAGCAGAATGCTCAGTCCTGCGTTCAGCGCGGTGTTAGCCTTTGAATTTCAATAATGCCGTACATTTAAAGCCACTAAATTCTGGATTCTTTCCATACCCACAATGCAACTCCGGAGTCTTTGCCGAGACCCTTTACCGCCAAAATCATTAAAGCAGCAACGCAACCAGAGAGATTGCCTTTTGTTTTTCTACACCACATATTCCTTCTTTTCTTTCCAAAACCTGCCACCTACATTACCCACAATGCAACTCAACTGCCAACACTTCAGAGATTTGGATGTATAATGTAGCCTAGCTTCTATAAGACTTTCAGATGAAACAAAATCGATATAAAAATAAAATCGATACAAAATCGATTTAAGCTAGTAGCTTAAAAGGAGACATTTATTATTTTTTCTCTTCTTCCTTTGCAAAATCTAGTGTCAATATTACCCACAATGCAACTCAACTGGCTACAGTTCAGTTGGGGATTCAGGTGTGTTATGCTAACAGCTCAAGGCTAATATAGCCGTAAGCAGAGATGAAAGGATGTGTCTGCTACACTGAGATTTAAAGAAGAGAAGTAAGTCTGAGAATGATGTTATATTAAATACAGGCAGTAATCATGTCACATTTAAAATTAACCAACTGAACCAACAGCTCATATCGTCACAGGGCAGCTCAGCATCAAGACCAGATCATCAATTTTATTCAATAAAAACTGCAATTTCTAAAACAATATGTACAATTTCATTTAGATACAAAAACTATTTGCAAAACACATCATGTGTTGGGTCTCGTTCCAAGGGGGACATTTAGCCTTTTTGCTAAATTCACGTGTTTCTACAAATTATTTCCTTTGTATTCGACCATTTTCACTCTTCTACTTTCATCACCACTGGACCTCCATCTCTTCCACAGCGAGGTGCACCGGGCAGCTTCCAGAGTCGGAGCGCGTCGGCGCTAGAAAAGTCGACCATCCACTCATTCAAAGTCAGCCAGGAAGATCCCTTCAGACTCGTCTGTCTGTGCTGACTTGAGATCGCTCCTTCTCGCCGGTGCCTTCCCGCGACCATCGGATCAGGTAGCGGCTTGCCACCTGCAGGTTCCACTGGTGCCGGGAGAGGATCCTCACACAGTCCTCTTTGGAGCAGAGGCTCAGCCTGTACAGCTGCTCCAACTGAGGAGACACACAATGACAAGACGGGGGATCAGAAATCAGAAGCACGCTTATACACGTTCTCCCACTAGGGGTCTCTCAATCAAGACAATTAAAACAAGTGACGCGGTTCGACAACGCTGTGAAGCAGCATGGGATCATGGGAGTTGTTGTCTTGTCTGAATGAAGTCCATCCAACATGACTCTGGGTTACATGTACAGGTTTTATTCGCGCTGATGTTAGCCGACTCCCTGTCTCACTCATCCGACGTTTCACTGGAAGCTGCCGCGACTGGCGAACGAATGAAACGCACCCAGGCGTCCCTGGGTCTGAACATTGTCGGAGACATTTGGGATAATGTGTGCACACGACTCAAAACATATTTTAAAATGCGTATCGCACAGAATCATATACATCAGAAGGTACATCAGGGTGATTTATTTGCCATTATACAAAACAGGGAGGCATAACACAATGCAAGTGTATAAACTCGCACAAAAATAGAACATGTGTAGTCATTTCGATACATATATATACATAAACAGTGCATTTTTTTTATATTTGTGTCGGCGTGAATGTGACCAATAGCAACAAGACGTTTGGTGATAATGCGGTTGGCATCTTAATATTACAAGTTCGACATCAAGCACCAGTGACGTGAACACAGAGTCCAGCTCTCCTCGTCCAGCGTTCTGCCCGCGGTCCATCCCTCCAGTGCAGCAGCTTGATCCCGGGTGTTGTGGTGGAGACGGGTCTCTGTAAAAAGGTGCGGCCGCGACAGTCTCTCATCCTCGCTTTCTCCGCGCTCCTTTCCCTGCGACCAGACGTTATCCAGGAGCAGCCTTGAATCCAAACTTGACTAGCACGTCTCCCATCCTCGACCTCCTCCTCCTCCTCCCCGGGACGGTCTGGCAGAACAGGTTGGAGGGTCGAAAGATGCCGTGGGCGGGGATCATCTCAAGGTCAAAGCTCTTACTCCAAAACCGGAGCTTTTTTCTCCCATGCTGATGATCCTAAGTGATACTTCATCATAAGTAACTGACAACAGTCACAAATAAAAAAAAAAAAAAACATGCAGCAAACTTTTAAAGAGCTACCGGCTGCAGGATTTGCATGTGCAGCTGTCTTCTTGACCCTTTATAGAATTGATCAGACGATCTAAATGAAGAGGTTCAATTTAACCTGATCGCTGCTATAGAAAGACTTCAGTATCAGTATCAGTGGCAGCATCATGCTAACCGGACCGGATTTACCTGCTGGTGCGCAAATTTTGCGACGCCCACCCGACTCACCGCCCCCACCTACCTACCACACCAAGGCTTCCAGGCTCGCTTTTAGTACAGTGAACACAACAGGCACCCAAACAGCTCACTGTGAAGCTACATCAACTCTACCTGGCCTCAGGTTTCCTGTGTGTCAGTGTAGTTTGTGGTAGTTTGATTGAACATTAGTTGGTTATATGCAAAATGTGAGCACAATAGCAATCAAAATAACAGTACAAGTCTTTCCTTTGTTGATATTTTATATTTTTGGGGTCAAAAATAACTTTTTTTTTAAAAAAAAATTAAAATTCATGTTTTTATCTTTATCTTTATTCTATTTGTTGTTTATTATTCATTATCTTTAAAGGTGCAATATGTAAGAATTTGAGTTAAAAAAAAACTGGAAACTTGACTAAAATTATGAAGACACAAGAGTTACATGGCCAACTGAGCTGACAAGCTAACGGCAGCTACAGTTAGCAGCAGTTAGCGGTTCCTCTGGTGATATGCCGCTCCCCATTTCTTACATATTGCAGCTTTAAAATGGGATTTATGTTGTTTTGGGTTTCTTTTAAATCCAGCCTTGATGCCTTTTATGTCACATGCAGATAACTGAATGATACTTTATTCACCTTTATGAACTAATATATATTTGCAACATAAGCAGGTCGACCTAGATGAGGTTTTACTTAAATGAAGCGTCGTTTCGCAGTCTGACCTTGAGTTGCTGTTCAGCTTGCACTGGGTTCCAGTCGCTGCGTTGAAGAGCCATATGAACCTCTTCAGTGGTCACTCCGTGCACTGCCTCCATCACCTGAGAGAGAGAGACGAGCGATGAGGTTTACCTTTTAAATCCATCGAACGCGTTTTCCAGCGGAAACAGAAAACACGAATCCGCCTCTCACCTGCGAGACGAGACTTTCCTTCGTGTTCTGAACGTGGGGCGGCTTCTCTCGCTCTCTGTTGCGCTCCCTCTCCCTGGCGTCTGCGTG
>OMLP01025010.1:132426-161104 GCA_900302685.1 Spondyliosoma cantharus | reverse complement strand
TTCCTGAGCATCCTGAGGGTCCTGCGAATCCGGTAGCTCACCCAGTTCCTGCGGGTCAGATGGCAGCGGGGGGGCGCTGCAAAACCCCGTGTCCTCGCTCACACTGCTACTCAGCTCGTCCGCTGCAGTCATGCTCACAGCATCCTGCGAGACAAGCCAGAGGGGGGCGCTCAGGTGCAGAGTGGCAGATGAAGACATATAAACACTAAAGCCCGACCGATACTTGATTTTTGGGGCCGATGCCAATATCTGGAGTATGGGCCGATATAAAGCCATTTTATGCAAAAATACTTCAAATGGAGTTAAATTTGCACTGACACACTGGACCTCTCTGGTAATTTTATAATCATAACATACACCAAGTATTAACTTCTGCATGATGTTCTGTAAAAAAAAAAAAAAGTTTTATATCAGTTGATGGATGTATCGGTCGTGCTCTAATAAAAACATGTTGTAAATCAAAATTATCTTTTTTTCTAACACTTATATTGCCTGACTGTCATGACAACTGCTGCACTTATCAATTCAAGAACACAGATCCACTGCTGAACCTCTTCTATTGGCTGAATTAAGACTTCTATGGCCTATACTTAAGAACATATATTAGCTTCAATTATACACGAGGGACGTTCAATTCAGCGCTTTTTACGATGTTCACTTCCTTGGAGATGGCTCTTTATGTCGCTCTATAGGCCTACGTCTCTCATGAGAAATTAAAGAAAAAGAAAAAGGATCAATAAACAGCAGCCAATATCAATCTACCACTGAAACGGCATTAAAATCTCAACCTCACTGCTAATAAAACAGCAATGTCGTGAGCGACAACAGGACAGCAGATGAATGAGATGTACTGTACACACTCTGACGCACGTTACATCAGAGTGGATTGATTTATGACCTGCACTCGTAACTACATAAATGATCGACTGTGTTAGCGGCATAACAAATTCACCAAACAGCAGTGATCAGTGATGGGCAAACACACTAAGTGAGGCCACGGTTTTTATAACCCACAACTGAATATATTTAGATTTAATCACATTAGCACAAAACATAGGAATCTCCTCTCTTACACAAACTGACCAAGATGTAAAGCTTGTGCAGCTCCAATTAAGAGCACTTGTTTGTTTGGTATTTTTACATTTTTTATCTAAAAGTCTAATGCATTGGGAACGTTGAGTGTGGCAGGCAGCCAGTACATCACAGAGACAGCAGCTATATTACAGAAAGCTTTTAGAAGTGGTCGTGGCCATCCTGGAGGGAATGAGTAAGAGTATTGATGGTTTTATCTAGGGCTCATTACACTAAGAGCTGGGGCTGTGATGGGGGAGATGTCCTTGGGATGATATTGAGACCGTTGGCTATAGCGAGTTCTTGGAAAGTTGGTAAGTGGAGCGACCGCCTAACGATGATAAAAACGTATGAGCTATTGAAGGTAAAAGATTGAGATCATGTGAGTGAAATCCCTGCACTTGAAGCAACAACAAAACATACTCACCATTGTTAGTATAAGTGAAAAATGTCAGTAGCAGTGGTAGCAAAAGCTTTTCATCACATGGCATGTTAATATGGTAGCGAACTGTAGGTGTTCCATTGGCTAAAGCACCACTCGATTTGACTGAACTGCATTAAGTTAACACACCACGTGTAATGGACTCATACTCACACATGCTTCTGCCGAAGGTAAAGCAGCTGGGGTCCATTTCACAAGTTTTTAATGGAGGGTTTTAGTTGAAAGGGTCAGTTGCTGTGTTATTGGAGATGAGCAGTAACAGCTAACCTGAGGTGAGCTCTTGTTTTCATCCCCAAATCACATGAGGAAGCAAGCCCCCACGTCCCAGCAAGCCCCACCACAGGGGTAATAACCACATATAGCATTAAAAGGGAGCAAGGGGCGAGCCTTCAGCACCCACACCCAGAGCAAAGCAACAGAGCAAGCGCTGGTAGAGGGAGTTAGAAGCAGCTGAACTGAGAGCGGGCAGACAGTTATAGAATCAGCAGTTTTACCCCAGCCCAAAACTCCCTTGAAGGTAGCTGATCCTTCGTCTTAATGACAGATGCAAAGAAAAGCAGAGCAGAAGCAGACAAAGGTTGAACAGAAAGGGAAAAATAGGCAAGCTAGAAAGCACCCGAGCACCACAGTTTATTGCTGCTCCCGATTGATCGCACCTCAGGCAGCTGGCTGCTGGCGCTGTCTGAGTGGGCCATCTCCAAAACGGGGCTATCCATACGAGGAAGGGATGGCAGAGAAGGCAGGACAGTGGCCTCCTCCGTCAGCGCGCTGCTGGAGGATTCTTGAGACTGCTGCAAAGAGTCCACATGGTTGGATGCGGTATCGTCTGTAGCAGAGTCACTGTTGAGCTGGAGAAGAAACACATAAGGACTGGTTACAAATCTCTGTTGATACACAGTATAATCACTAAACGGACTGTATTATATGTCATCAGCTAAGGGCTACGGCTGTCACTATATCAACACACACAGGACAAAAGTACTTTAGAAGAACTTCTACAAATTCTTACAATGGAAACTTTCTGAAACACTTTCTGTAAAGCCCATGTCCAGAATGCATTATGAACACACTTATAATGCACCTATAGTGTCGTATTACCATAGTTATAAGCACTAATTCTTCACAACAACTATCCTAGCTCATTCTCAAACCAATGTCTCTCATAGAATATAGACATTAAATACATTTTAGTATAATATATGTTAATGCATGTTAAAAGTTTAAGTCTTGCATCTATTTTTCACGTCACTTAAAGCAAACAATGAACATTTCTCATGACTTATTACCAGTTTGTAATGTAATCTAGGGTTGAAGTAACTAATTACAGCTACTCAAATGTCTTTAATTCGTTTTTGGGTGCTTAGTTACTTTTAAAATCCTAATTGAGTACTGATTACACACAGGTCAATGAAAACCCCGACGTATAGACAAAAAACACAAAATCTGTAGCAATATAAAGCAGTGATACTTGACCTTATGAAATGCTCTATATCGTATTATTATTGTAATAAAGCATGCATAATTAACTATCATTGCATATCAGTACAGGCACACTAGAAGACATCCAATGTATGTTTTCGGTGTCACGATGAGTTATCGTACGTTCATAATGTGCTATAATGCATTATAGACATGGGCTTTATAGAAAGTGTTGCCGAACATGTCTTCCCATATTGTTGACACTTGAGATGACCTTACATGTGGGTTCAACATATGTTATTGATGTGCAGGGTTTAACATGCTCATATACAGTTTGGTAGTAAGTTTAGAATCAATGGGCCACTTTATTCATTATATAATTGTACACCAAATTCACTCTCACATTACTGAGTCTTAACACTACTTGCAGGATCAAAAGGTTTTATTATTTGCATCTATATTATATATATCTGAACAATAAAATTAAAACATTATCATGTCTGTGTATCAAGCAAGGCATGTTAGGCATTTTAGTCCATTCAACATATTCAGCCTTTAAAAAAACTGCTTCAGGCAAAAAAGTGACATCATGCCAACATCATTAATTGTAATTATATATTACATTAGACTCTTTTAAAATTCTGTTTAGGCACACATAAATGCTGCATGCTCATTTTCTAGTGGTAGAGAGTAATACTGAACGACTACAAACACTTGTTGGGTGACAAATATCTTCCATAGGCAAAAGCTCATTCTCTCACCGTGCACTACCAAGATCAAGAAGAGCAGAAGAAGAGAGAAAGAAACCATTAGAGGTAAAGAATTGCGTTTGGGTTATGGCATTATTATTGGGAGCTTTTGGATAAGACCTTGCTTGCAAAGCAAAATGCAGCAAAGAAGAGTTAGAGAGAAGCAGCCTCACTGTTAATAAATGCAAAGGAACATGCTGATATTCTGAATTGATTTTAAAAAAAAATATTTATTCATAAAAATCTCAAATTTCTCTTGTTCACTTAATAATAAAATTAGCAGTTATCAATGATTTACCTTGAGAAATCATTTGAATCTTCCTAAACTGTACTTACCAGTTAAAAAAAAAAAAAAATCTAATATGAGGAAGGACTATAGCATTAATCTAGCAGTCAGAGGTAGAGGGACTGGGCTGAGGCTGAAGGGGGGAATCTACCACCAGCGAAGAAGCAAGCATCTAGCCCCTGTCCACACTGGCAGCAGGTCCAGCTCAGTACGCGCACACACACACACGCACACCATGCCAGCGGGAGGCTGTGTGAGGAGCATGGTGGGGTGGATTGAGGGAGGTGGAGGAGGGGGGACCCTGACTAGAGTGAGACTTACAAGGCCAGAGCGGGTGAGAATCTGGCTAGCGCTCAGTACCTCCTCCTCAGACGATTCGTCCGTGTCCTCGTGGTTGGTGAGGTTGAGGCTCGGCGTGCTGCCCGTGTACTGGCACTCCTGCAAAGACGGCGTGTCCCCCTTGTCCATACTCTCCAGGGAGCGGCGACGCACCCCCCAGTTGAAGTTGTCCATGCTCTCCCCCTGCAGGACGACCAAGAAAACAGCAGTGAGACACATGACAGAAGAGGCGAGGGGAGATTTTTACAAATCAAGGATACAAAGCACATGAAAAACATACTTGGGGAAAAATGAAAAAACAAGACATGAAGGCATGGGTGAGATGATTTTTCTCATTTTGGGATGGTGATGATGGAATGGGCTAAAACTATTTAAAAAATAACACAACCACAGTAGCCACAAACTGAAATCAAAGCACTACAGCACTTTATTCGGTGATAACATAGAACGACACCAGGGCACGGCAGAGAACGGAGTCTCTAAAAAGCTTTCAGGCCCACAGACTTACCTGCAACTCCTTGTGGCAAGAGAAGAGAAGGAATATGTATGTTAGTAGACTTAAGACAGTTACAAAACACAGATATGTTTCTAACGACAGGAGTCAGGACAAATAAGACGCAAGTTGGACAAACAAAACGACTGATGTTAATCTGGAACAAAACAACTAAATGGTACAAAAGTAGTGATGGAAAGTGACTGATTTCGTTCAGCAGTACTTGCATCAGGTTCCCTGCACTCTATACATTTGAAAAATGTGATTTTTGTAGTTATACGGTCTACACACAAACCAGCCTTATTGTGTGCGTTTAATTCACTGTAATTTCTCACCTCGGCATCCTCCAACTCCACATCTAAGAAGTCAAAGTCCTTGAAAACACCAAATTGCTGCTCACTGCCCGTATCCTCTCCCTGCACCTCCTCTTCTCTGACCACCTCCTCCACTGTAGGGATAAGACTGGTCTGCTGGTCTGCAGAGTCCAGATCCTCATTGGATGAGAATACCACCTGCACCAGAGAGGAAGGGAAGACACTCTTGGTTATCAAATAGTAAAACACCAATGATGTATGTTCATGCAAAAACATTCAAACTAAAACAAAAATCAATCAAACTCAACGACAACAAAAAAACAACACGATAACAAGTGCTGTGTTCTTAACAGTGGATTTACAGAGACCTTGTCAGAGGCTTTAGAGTAGGAGAGGAGTCTTACAGATGGATTCTTGGGAATGCCAGACTCCGGGCCACATAAAGACAGAACATTCATCAGCCTCTCTCTGGTTCGTCTCTGTAACAAGAACACAAACATGATGAGAGTCTAAGAGTGTTTTACAACATATGACACACTCTGTGCTCTCTGACACCAGGACCATAAGAAACAAGGAGTTAGAGAGTGAAAATTAAGACGATTATTTAACATTACTGAACAATTTGGTGCACCTTTGGGTTTCCCATTATATTCTATATGGAAGTAGCAAAAATTTAAGACGTTTGTCTAAATCAATGTGTTTATTTGCTTGGGTGAATCTGAAACACAAAGCTCCAGATATTCTGCCGCAAAGAAAACATCACTCTTAACTACCCCATCTTCTTGTAATGGCATAAAGGCTCCTGAGTGGAGAATTAGCACCACCTACTGCTGTTTATTTCTTGAATCAAATCATAATATTCACACAAAAAGTTGTACATGGAAAAGTTAATCAATTCTTGTGCAGATTTTTTTTATAAATTTAGTTCAAATATGTGCTACATTTTGATTTAAAATCATCTTCTGCTACCTGGTTTGAATTAGTGTTGCCCATGTGTCTGTTTGAGTCGGTACCTGAGAGAGTTGAGGCCTCTTCCAGCTTACTGGCACCAAACCATTGGAGTTGGAGCCTGACGATGTGGAGGAGGTACTCCTAGTCACAGCGATCACCTGTGGCTTTCCATTCCGACCAGCTGCTGTTCGCTGGTCACCATATTTATGCCCTATGATGGGTGTCTACACAGTCAAATAATACCAGTTAGCAATACAAAACTACAGAGCATATCCTGTGCAAGTGTAAAACACTGAAGTAAGTGTAGTGAGGGAAGAACTGGAGTGGGAGGACACTGACCTCTGAGATGTCAAAGTGGAAGTCCAGGGTTTTTCCAGGCAGCTCCTTCGAGGAGTTGTTGAATATGCGCGTAAAGGCGATTTCTGGAGAGCCGCAGGATTCAGAGCTATAAGAGCGCTGAACATCATCTGGAACAACCAGGCTGGCTGATCGAGAAACAACCAACTTCAGAATGTATTGGGCCTCCTTCCAATGTGGGCTCTGAAAGAAAGAAAAAAAAGCACAGAAATATAATGATTCCACTGTGAAACATCAGGCTATGTGGGTGTTTCTAAAGAATACATGAATGTGAATGGACATACTTTCCCTCAGACGGCCAAAGCGTTCCTGACTACCCACAGCAGCTATAGACTCAATCTCTTAAGCCAGTTGTTTTTTGTGCCATGTTCTAAAATGTCTGGCCTGGGTTAATGTCAGGGAACCATAAAAGGATGTCAAACAAATACAACTCACTGTACTGTATATGCACAAACACAATGCAACACTAGTAGTAAAGCCAGTACAGGATCAGCCCAAGGCAGTAACATAATAACAGCTGTCAGATTCAGCTGTGAGTGAGGTGCATAAAGGGTCCTGGGTCAGGCCTAGTAAAAGGCTTCCATAAAGAGCTGCAGCTGCATTAAAAAGGCCTCTTAACACTGAACCTGTAATGTATGCTATTCTTTATTATCATCTATTGTGCTCCTATTTAAAGACCAGGCCATCCCCGCATTCACATACATCAGTCTGTACATAAAAATAGGCTGTGCCCAGTAAGAACATACTACTTCATCTTACTATAAATATGGCAAACCACATACAAGTGGTGCATTGGTGACCCACTACTGCAGAGACAGAAGGTTCCTGGTAATGTTAATTGCAGAAAACTAGCACAATAAGTAATGTAATGAATTCATAAGAAATACAATAAAATAACAGTTTCAAAATAATTTTGTTGTGAATGGTGTCTGTGTCTCAGCCTCTCCACCCATCTATCACTTGTTTCTGCACTCTGCAACTTCAGTGAGAGGGTAGGATCACAGCGTTACATACATGTTGACTTCAAGATGAGTTTTTAACACATAACGTTGCTATGATGTAATGAGTTTCTGCTTCTGCCAGTGCGCCGTCACAGTAAGAGCAGCTATAATAGTATGTTAATTCCACTTCAGCAAATATTAAATGTTCCACCAAGTCAGATAAAAGAACATTTGACGAGTAGCTTTCACAGCACCGACTGTGATACTTGATGAAAACTACACAGGAAATGTGGTGATCGCTCACCTGAACATATTTGCCAATGATCTTCATGATCTCCAGATTGAACTGTTTGACGGGGGCTGCTGATAGGTCGATATGACTCAGCAGGCTGTGGATGATCTGCAACAGGGACTGCTGCATGCTGGGAAGGCCCTTCTCTAGCAACTGAGAGAGACAAAGAAGCACATATTACTGGTTTAATCTCAACGTATGATACCAACAGAAAAAAGTGAGATCTTTATCTCGCCTACCTCAGCCAAGTAAGTCACCAGGTTCAAGGTTATCTCGGCAAAGGCATCGTGGAGATAGCGACAGACCACATTGATCCAGTTGGTGCAGTCGCGAGAGTAGCTGTGCGTGCTGTACAGGCTCATCATGTGGGCCAGGTTGGACAGCGTGGCCGACTTCTCGTCAGCGCACACCTTGGCTATCTTATCAGCCGTCTCCTTACAGAAAGGAGTGGGGCTGTCAAAGTGCTGGATGAGATGTGGTAGGAGGCACAGGATGTTCAAAGGAAAACCTTCATGCAGGAAAACAATGAAGACATAAAGTCAAAAAGTAGTAAAGCAGAAACAAGCTATACATTTCTGATGTCAATACCGAAAAACCATATCGAAAGACGAAAAGAAGAAATGTTCGTATTGAAATGAGCACGAGGAGAGCAAGAAAAGCTTTTATGAAACTGCATTGTATAGGGATTATTGCATATGTTTCAAATTATGGAATAAAAAGACCTAGAGCTACATCAATTAGCAGCTTAATTGATTAGTTGATCAAAAGAAAATTAATTGCCAATGAATTAGTGAAAATAATCCAGAGTTTCAACCCTAATCAAATCAATGACAGCAAAGTCAGCAGAACGCCCATTCTCAGTCCTACACACTGACCTGCCACTTGTGATGGGTCTATCAGTGTATGCCTGGAGACACTGATGAGCTTGCTCAGCAGGTGGATGGTGAGCTCCTGAGTAGAAGCAGAGGTGAAGCCCTTCAGGAAGAGCTGCAGCAGGCCGGGGAAGCTGTACCACTTGAGCTTGGCCTGGACCTTCTCCAGCCGTTCTCTGCTGTCCACTCGGTCGAGCGGCAGCTGGCCCAGCAACTTGTTGAGCAGCCGCAGGGCCAGCAAGTACTCGAACTCATAGTCCGACTCGAGCAGTGAGGCGGCGATCCAGAAAACGGTGGCCATCAGGTTTGCCGGGTCCACGGGGGGGATGGCGTCTCCTCCTGGACCCCCTCCGCCACCTAGCGACGATAAGCTCCGCGTGCGCGCCAAATTTCCATGGCTGCCACCGAGTCGGTCGGCTACGTCGAGGGTGTTGCTCCTACGCCTGTCATTTTTTTGTCCACCCATCAGGCTGGCGCGTAGAGAGTTGCTGCGGGTGTGGGCATAATGGTACAGACCACCGCTGTTCAGGTTCAGCTGGCCTGTGCTCTTCCTGTTGGCAGCAAACTTGGGCCCCAAGAAGTGATCACGGCTCGGGGTTCTGTAACAAAACAAAAACAAAACAGGACTTTTGTAAAGGGCATGTCAGGTAGTATGAATCAAAACGATGAGTCAAACATATTGACATAAAATGGTTATCAGTAGAGGACTTACTGTGCTAAGGCAGTGAGGAGGTCATAGTTTTTGACTGTGTCTGCTAACGTGTCAATGCCTGATTCCAGTGTCAGGAGCAGTTCAATGACAAAACCCTGAGGAGAAAAAACACCAGTTGGTAAGAAACTGAACCGTTTGGATACCAGTGAGTTAAAATATCATACTAGTGCAACATCTAAATCTTAATCTACATAGTTATCGTACTTGTACCTGTAACCCTAACCCTGTTGCAGCTATAGACGCCATTAACCACTAACAAATCTATGTATCTAGATCAGAAAGTATAACCAACTATGTTGTTAATGTAACAGTGACTGATTTTTCAACAGGTCGAGCAATACTGTAGAGAGAAAATGAGTGTATAGCCTAGCTGAGTGTCACACAACATGAGCACAGTCTGGTGTTGCGTGATTAAACCAATGCGTTACAGGAGCATGCAGTTGTTTCATGTTCTGACCTGAGCCTCCTCTCCTGGGTCTCCCACTGTTTCCACCAGCCGCGAAAGAATGTCCGACAGCAAGGCCGGAGTCAGAGGTTGCTTGAGTGCCCTGAAAATCTGGAATGAGCGACCAGCGTAGTGGCGAGATGAGCAAGACAGAGCCGTCTGAAGGGCCACATCACTCAGCAGCGACTCGAGCTGGAAACCTGAGAGGACGCATTCACACATCTATCAATATATCATAGCTACAGCTATCAAAATCACACTGCGTTTCAAAGCTGAAATCAGTCAAATGAAGCAACAAGTAGTTATGATCTCACACACACCTGTCTGGGAGTGTTTGAAGACAGTCACCACATGTCTGACAAAAACACTCAGCTGGTCGGCGCTCTTAATGTTGGGGTTTTTGGGCGACACATCCTCATGGTTCCAGAGTGGGCCCCGCTTTCTACAGGGAAAGAAGCAAACACACATCAGGCAATGTGACTAGATGTTAAACACACACATCTGAATAACACCGCAAAACATCAGTTGTTATCACACATAATACACCCCAAAATCAAACCCATGCATCATAAAAATACCCAGTCCTGTCAGACACTGCTGGAAGCATGAAAGCAAATGATTGAACATAATGAATAACATGGTTATAAGTATATGATAGTATATCTATTATATTCAAATAGATGTAATGTGAATGTATTGTTCTGGGAAAAATACCTGTCATAATGAGCGTTGTCTCACCTTGAGGTAATGAACTCGATGAGAGCTTTGACCTTCTCGTCCTGTTCAGCAGTGGCGTCAACCTCGCTGAGGAGTGAGGGGGAGAGGTGGGACAGAGCAGTTCCTCCTGCCCCGAGACTTATACTGGATGACGTGGAGCTCGAGCTGAGACCGGAGTCTGTCATGGGTGATGGCTGACAATCTGGCAACAACTCCTGCACTCCTGTAGGAACAATGGACATACAAACAAATATTGAGCTGCATGAAACCATCTCAAGAAATACTACTTCATATAATTTGAACGTTGCTGCCAACCAGTGTCCTTTAGCAATATAAATTATGAGCATGTGCAATATTTCTGTTACTGTTCCTCCATTTACTCTTTCGATCCAGGTTCCACAGCATTACACACCTGTGAGGTTGAACTCTGGAGCTGCTGGCTTCACAGTCAGGACCCTCGGCTCGTTGTAGTCTCTGTTGCGTAAAAGCACCATAGCCACAGATTGAACGTTGCTATTTGCCCCCTGGACAACGAGCAGGTGGAGCAGCAGGCGTTTGCAGTGCTCGTAGACTTCTGGGTGCTGGTGATCAAACCCTGGGCGAAGACGCAGAAGAGGGAGAGATGTGTGAATTTAGAGAATAGAGGTACAATGAGGTATAAGAGGTCAATTAAACGCTCTTCTCTACAAGACGCTTTTTAAATACTTTTGAATCTGCTTTTTGGTAGAAGATATTCAGGCACACCTGAGAGGCCCCCAAGAAAGGAGGCTAAATCTGTTCTTGAAAGATACAGACATCCAAAATATGAATAAAAAGGAGGGCAAGTTACCTATAAAAATTGCATGTAGCAAGAGGTGCAGGTAGGCACTCCACTCCACTTTCACCCCATGGTCCACAATAAGATCCGTTAGTAGGATGACTGCAATGTTACATCTGAAAAACAGAAAATACGGGTTAACGTAGCAGATCCCTACAACTTTTCTTAAATCAAATTCAAGCACTTTTCAAGCTTTTTCGGATACCTTATGGCTATGGTAAAAATGGGAATGGTATTTTTTTGAATCATAGTTTTCATTTTCACAGAAAAGTCTTCTTTACCAAAGAAAAAAGCAAAAAAACACCCCACCATTTACTTATTCTTGTTTTTACATCTGGAGATCAAGACCTGTGGGATCAGGGCGCCTATGCGGCACTAAAGTACTTCTTTATAATTGCCTTAAACACGTAGTATAATACAAAAGGGAGAGTTAAGGTGTTGTGTGGTGTACCTATGGAGCGGTACACCAGGGGCATTTGTTTCTGGTAGGTAGTCCAGCAGAGGAGACCAACAGCCTCCTGTAGGAGGGAAGGGCAGCGGCTCCGGCCGGTTGTGGTCCATCACTTTCAAACGCCAGTTAGCATAAAGTGGCATGGAGTCACCTAGAGAAGAGAGAAGGTTATCAGAAATGTTGTTGGGAAGAGATTCTGAGTGGTGTTTAGTTTAGTTGTGTAATGAGTTAGCACTCACTCTTCTCCTCTTCATAGGAGCCTCCAGAGCTGCTGCTGTAACGAGATTCCAGACGATGGTGCTGTCGGTTCAGGTTACTGTTCAGACCACTGTAGATATCCAGGTGGGTGTAGCTGCAGAACAGACACACTTGATTTGAGAGGATAGTGCCAGCATTTCATTATTTTTCCCCCCCATGGCCAACAACTTGAATCTAATCCAATGCGTCAGCAACTTTTGCTAATTAAAGCAGACCTCACATTATAGATCTCACAGTCTCTAACATGTGTCTCTTAGAATTTATGATTAAATAGGAGCAAACAACATTTTTCAAAAGGAAACTAATTTTGATGTTTCACGGCTACTTTTATAGCCGCCACACATGTTTGGCTCCTCTCATCACATTTACAGTTTGCATTTTAGCTCGTACCTGTCCTCCATGTTCGAGTCTTTGATCTTGCCTTCATGATGACCATCGTTTCCGGGCACCATGGTATTGCTGCTGGAGGTTGTTCCTGCCAGAGCACACAAGACACACATTGACCATCTAGCACTGAAAACACACACTGATTAAGTATTGGAAACATGGCCTCAGCTGTAAACTAGTGCATGCACACTATTGATTAACCTGAGGTGACTGAGGGGATCTTGTAACTGGAGGTGATGCGGTAATAGGGGGGGTTGTCCATGTGAGTGACCGCTGAGCTAACGGGATCAGTCAACTCAAGCTCACACATCAACTCCTCCAGCAGCTGCATAGTCTTATCTCTGCCCAAGTAAACCACGACTCGTTTCACCTGTAGACACACATGTGATAGTCAGACACGTGAGGGGTAGACAATGAACAAAGAGAAACAACAGGTGAAATGTATAGGGTAAATGTGCTGTGACTCACATAGGGCAGGAGGCTGGGGTCACTGTTGACTCCTGACATACTGATGAGGAAGTGCAGAATGATTTTGAGGTTCTTTGGCCAGCTGTCTGCCAATGTGGTCCACACGTTCTCTATCTCCGACCAGGCAAACTCATCCCCGTACTGTTAAAATAATATAATTTCATGATCAATTACCCATCTCACATCAAATCCTGTTCACGTAGATCCGAGTACTGACGGGCCATCATCTGTCTCACCTTTGCGGTCATGAACATGAGGTTGTTTAGCACCATGGTTGTTGCTCTCGGGGAGCCCCAGCCCTCTCCACGGAGCCAGCGCCGGCTGTTGACCATCATGATCTCCCGCTCGTGGACGTCCTCGTCTTCCTCACCACTGCCACAGTCCTCCGGTCGCCGAGCAGCTGGCTTGAAATCGACCAGCTCCACATTGTTCATCCAAGGCAGGAGGTAGTGCAACATGACCTGACGACCACCGGGGTGCGCTGTCTGGATACGCTGGCTCACCTCTGGAGTGAGGACAGTGGATGGAGAGTTGTTAGAAACTGAGACATGCTGTGCTTGTGTCATATTCTGTGTACTTTGAAAGTATATTTACGGTTTAAACAATTCAATGTATAAAATGTTTGGAGTTACTCCTTTCATCGTCAATGTCTATTAAAAAGTGAAATAGTGATCTGACAGTAACATCCCACAGTTTTGTTTTGTATTCTGTATGCTACTGGATACTTGAATTTCCCTCGGGATAAATATAGTATCTATCTATCCATCTATCCATCTATCCATCTATCTATCATTGTTGTACAAGATACATCAATCTCGCCTTGTCTCCCCTCAGGTCGTCTGTATGACTTCATGTTTACAGTAGCTGTGCAGATTTAAAGGCTTAAGACTGCAAATGTCTGCTTTTGAAAATGATCAACTTCACAGAGCACAAACCAAACATTCACATAATCAAGTGATGCAATTTTCAAAAGAGCACAGACTGAAAAATATTGGATATTGAGACTTACAATTTGTTAAGAATTACTCTATTCCTAGACCTTGCATTTTCAGTTGTGTGCAAGTATTTGTCTAGTTAAAAAAAAAAGAGGCTGCTGTGAGGCTGGAAAAACATGTGATTATGGCCAGCTAGGTTTACAATGCTATATTGGGCATGCAGACAAAGGGCAGATCGCTGCTGTCACAGGCAAATAAAACTTTTGAGTTAACAGAATAATTCCACACTTTACAGCACCCTGCTAACCCAACAGCAGCTGTGAACAAGGTGTAATGTAGCAAACCTGAGAAGATGGGCAGCGTGAGCTCTGGATAAGTCCTTGCGAGCTCCTCAGACAGCTGGTAGTAAGACACAGAGTAGAGGTGTGGCAGCGGTGAGGGAGGCGTCAAGATACCATCTGTTCGAAGGATCTCCAGTTTGTGGGCGTAACGGAAGAGCTTTGGTTCCAGGATCTATTAGTTTCACACAGACAGACGATCACAAAACTCTGTATTTAATTCATAATAAAGGAATATATAGCAGCATTATGTGGTGATATGTAAAAGAGCTTTTAGAAAATAATAAAACAGATGTGGACCTGTAACAGCTGCATGGCCACCTCATAGATCTCCCTGGATGAATCAGCTGCCTTGAATAGAATCAGGTTCAGCAGCACCACAGTGTCAAATTGGTAATCCCTTAGAGAAAATATAAAACACAAGCAGTATTTGATTAGAAATTAGTTCCCACAGAAACGAGTTCCTATTGAGTTTGGAAAGGTGCGGTACCTGTTGTGAAAGACATTGGCGATGGCCCTGAAGCAACCTGCAGCCACGCGACGAGAGCCGGTGTAACAGCGGTCCACAGCCCAAAACATGAGGTTGCTCTGGTCTGGATTCAGCTCCAGCAGCAGCATCACAGCCTCACAACCCAACTGGTGAACCTACAGGACAGAGTGCAGAGCAACTGTAAGAACCTCGGGTTCACTTCTCCCAACAGTCACTACCCAATCCTGCTCACGTTGACCCACTGAAAATTAGCATGGGCACAAAAATCTTGCGGTAAAGCCATGCACACTAAAGGGAAAGCCTGCTCTAAATAATACTACTATGGACTATGCAAGGACAAACACATTTTGCAGAAACTAAATATGGATCATCACATGAAGAATCCTACATTTAGTTCGCAGAACTCCATTAAACAAGGGAGTAATATTTTTAAAAATGACTGACAAGTAGGGGAACATTTTATAATTTGGCCTCTTGATAAATTGCATTCGATTGTCTAGGTCTTTACCTGAATGAAACAGTTAGGTGCTGATGTCTTGCAGTACCTCTCAACACCACTGTATAGCGCTAGTGTCATGCTATGTGAATCTGTCCGGGTTAAGTTTGACCTCTGGAGGTTTTGGAGCGCATCCAGACTGAACCAATCCAAAGTTTTATATGATGCTTATCATTACAACTATAACAATAATATGTCTATCTTATGTTCATTGCCACAATTACATTCATCCATTGAGATGAACTGGTATGGGATATATCCCATGACCTTGCTGGAGGTTTTATATGCTCTGATAAGGACTGAAGTCAGAACATGGAAGAGTGGCCTTTGTGTGGACACGCCACCTTCCTCTTCTACACAATATTTTGTTGAGCATTCAAGACTCTTAACCGATGCACACTTCTACTTTAGCCTAACATTTTGCACTCATCAACATGTCTTGGCCAGACTAAAAAAAAGACAATTTCAGTGATGTGGGCTGAAATGGTTACGTCTCTCACCTTCTTGTCCTGAGAATCCAGGATGTTGTCCAGCCACTTGTAGAGGTAGCCATCAGAAGAAAGGCCAACATTGTCAGCTACAGGTCCACAACACAACACTGCAGACATAGCCTGAAAAATTAAACAAGCAGTTAGTTATCACTGAGCATGGAGTATATTCTTTGCATTTATACATTTATATATTTATATTTGCTCGTGTGTACCTTTAGTGCACAGTATTGATGGCGGTTGATCTGCATATTTCTGTCACTGTAGCGGTCGAGGGGAGTGAACATGATGCTGAAGGGCCCGGCCCAGTGACTGAACAGCATGAACAAACTGTGTCTCAATGACTGCTGGGGGAAGATGGTCCTCCTCTGGTGTACTGAACACAAACAGGAATTAAATTAATACATAAGACACATTCATACAAGGAATTTGAAGGAACTTTAACTGACTGAAAAGAGGGGGGATTAAGAATTATACCTGGAACATTCTGAATGATATTGGCCACAAGTGCACTGAAGTGACAGCGAATGTCCTTCAGTGTGTCAGAGTCCTTGTCATTTTCAGCCTCAAGCAGCTGCCTGGTCAGATCAACATACTCAAGCAGCGTGCTGTTCAAAGAGTGGCTCTCTCCATCTAACCCTCCACTAGCTCTGTATGAACAGTAACAAACATAAGAATGTTTATAAACATGTTATATGCAGGTCGTAAATCAATCCCCACCACACTGTCCAAGTTTGTTGTGGTTTACATACATCTGACTGATGACACCAGCATCAGCCAGCAGCTCAAATATCCGGACCAGCTGGACCCTGAGGATGTCACGACGCCTGCGTCGCTTCATGTTCTGCAGAGTAAAGACGCAGTTGCAGTTTTAGTTCAGTGCGTTGTCATTTGCTAAACACAGAACTAAACCCTTCTGTTGTACTGTAACAGAAAGGTTTCAAAATGACCAGCTAACTGCACTTACCTCAGGTCTTCTTTCTAGAGCTTCTTTGATGATGGGGTTTAGCTCCTCTATCAACTCTCTGAATGACAGGAAAGGTAGAGGTAAATAAACAAAACAAGTATATAAAAGAAGGCACAGCAAGGTTTATATATATGGATCATGTTCAGTGTTGTGTACCTGAAGGCCACGGGGTTGGTCCTGCCAAGCCCCAACACAAGAGACTCTGTGATGTCCATGCTCTCAGAGCGCATCATTGGAACAATGTGTTTGAACAGGGAGGAGGGGGACGGAGTGCCAACAATCTATGAACGCACACAGGAAGAGCAATGAAATGGCTGTAAAATAAAATCTATCTATCTATCTATCTATCTTTATTTAAAACCTTGTAAATGTGTGTGTATTTCTGCATGTACTCCTTACCTTTGAATCATAACTGTAGCCGCTGTCCGGCGTGGACGCCAGCGTCTCAGGCGGGGAGCAGCGGACGGAGCCAGAGGTGGAGGATGATGAACACATGGAGGGGGAGGAGGAGGCAGAGCTGCAGCAGAGAATCAAGTAGTTCCTCCAAAGACCAATGTAGGAGTCACTGCTATTCAGACTGTTGAGTTTCTTGGCATTGATGGGGCTACTGTGAGTGGAAACAGGAAAGGTCGGAGATGAATGACGTGACAACAAAAAGGCAGAAAAACACTGAACCTCACATGCTCATATGCCTTTATTTCTGTTGTGTTGGGTCTATTAAGCTAGTGCTATTTGGTTTAGTATACAATCCTACAAGATGATGTCATCACAAAGACACCATCACATGTCTATTATAAAAACAAACACAATGACAGAAACAAACAATTACATAAATGTTCAAACATAGAGAAAGACGCTTGAGGAAACATACTTGATGTCAACTTGTGGCGACAGCAGCTGCAGGCGGGTGTAGGCAAACATCCATGCGTAGTTGAGGGCGGTGGGGCAATGTTTGGGCAGGTTCTCCTGCCGCAGGTAGCTGGAGAAGCTGATGACCCAGGGGTCCTGGCCCTGAGTGACGTGGGCAAACACCCAGATGTGTGAGGGGCTCACCACATCGAACTGGTGGCTGATGGGAGAGGAGCTCCACTCTGCTAGTGTCTGCAGATCAATCCCACTGGGACAGTACAGCAGGTTTGTCTACAGAGAAACAGACAGAGATGAGTTGATGCTGAGAGTGTTTGTACAAGTGTTTGGACTCTGTAAAGAAGAAAAGGCTTTTATACCTGGTCAGCTCCTGTGAGATGAATGAAGCTCTCCAACACTGATGCACTTAATCTATCCATGACATCAATGGCTAGTTCCTCATCCCCCTGAACAGAATTAGATCGAACAATTGTCAGGTAACACAGCACATGAACCAAAAAAAAATCTCTACAGATTAAAACTCATTTGACTGTTCTCAAATGCACTGCGAATCAAAAGTAATTACCTTGCCAATGCCCAGTGCAGTGTGCAGCGCTCGGACCTCCTTCAGGACATTAACGGCCAGCCTGCGCGTGGCAGGGCGGCAGCTGCAGAGCACCACCAGTGCCAAACCCTCCACTACATGCAGCACACCTGACACAGGAGTGCGCTCCAGGGACAGAGAATGACCGCTGCTTGAGCCCTGTTTGAAAGACTTTGAATTAAAAATCAAGCTGAACTTTTCACAGCAGTTAACCTAATACAGCTGAAACATCTTAGACCAACCTGCACGTCGTGGCTCTTATTGCTGCTCTGCACTGCTTGCCTCCACTGGCTGATGAGCTGCAGCAGCATCTTTACAGCGTTGTCCAGCAGGGTGGGATGGACGTCGGTTACCTCTCGGACGATGAAGTAGACAAAGCCTGAGAGAACGTCCTCCCGCCACTCTGGGAAATCCACCATCAGGGCCTGAAGGGTGGTGAAAGCAAGGCCACGCAGCTCCTCATCCATGTGGATGGTCAGCCTGGAGAAGGAAAGGGAGAAAGACATCAGAGGATATGCGGAAGGCCACCTCAGCCACAGCAGATTGTGTCGTGATGCGTCCGCAGTGGGGTTAGGAGGGTGAGTTACTTGGCCAGAAGCTCTATCAGGTCTTGTCTGCTCATGCCATCTGGTATCAGTCTCGGGATGGCGGCCACACACGTACGGAACAGATCGATCTTTGGCTTCCTCTCTCCCCTGTGGCACAAACAGCTGGTGAGTACCACGCACGGAACCATAACAGTAACACAAAAATAGCTGCATGAATCCAGGCTGTGGTAACATACGTAATCATGTCCTCTGGCTCCTTGTTGGACATCTGCACATTGGTCATGCTCATGGAGCGTCCCACTTCCTTGTCCAGGTGTCGCAGGATGTTATCTAAGGCCTTCCTTACTTGTGGGTAGTAAAGTGACATGCCTGAAAACACAAAGCAGAAGCATTACACTCACAGGAAAACATGACATAACACAGATATTATAAAACCTCCTTAAATGTCCCTTTTTAATGAAAAAAAGACTAAAATCAGGAGTCCAACCTACCTATGCACTTGGCCTCTTCGTCAGTAAGAGTGGTGTTAAGGAAGATCTTCTTGACACGCAGGGTGTTGCCAGAAGGCATGATGATCCCTGTCGTAGGCATAGGAGGCTCCCCGTCTTTCTGTTGTAGGCTGTCAGCGATCACCAAGAAGGCCCGCAACCCGATATTCATCCTCTGGCAGAGCGAACACAGAGAGGGTGAGAGGTGAGAATCCACCCACACCGTCTCCAATGTTATCAGAACATGAAGTCTTGGTCTACTTTACCTCTGGATTGATGGCAAATGTTTTGTGAGACTTGCCCACACACAGGAGGTCATAGATTATCTCCTTCATAGCAAAGTCCAGTCTTTCCTGTAGCAACCAACAAAGCAGCAATCACTCACACACAATTTCTACACCGTGCATCTCCAAGTTTAACTCCGCTTTGAAGTCCAGGTATGTCTATCCATGCTCCAAGCTTACCTGAGCTATGAATTGGATGATCTTGACAAAGATGTTGAGGGGTGTGTCCCTTGGCACCACACTCCGGGAGCCTTTGGGGAAAAGTGCTGAAACGATGCTGAGCAGTCGACTAGTGGGGGGGGAAAAGGGGTAAAATCTTCCGTTAATTAAGTGCTGAACAACAAAGGCCAATATTTGAACAGCTTCACTGTGTGTGTGTCTCTGTCTGTGGCCGTGGAACTGACCTCTGCGTGACTGTATTACTCTCACACTTGATCCTGATAATGTAAACCCAGAGCAGTCTGTAAAGCGATTCCAGCGCCACACGGGACATTTTGGGGTCTTTGTTCTGTGGATGTAAAAAGAACAATATAAGCCATTCAATTGAATTAGGGGCATTTCACTACCCACCTGTGAGGCTGGTGTGACCAGACTGTTGCTTTATTGGGAAACTCAAATCAAACACAAAGCCGGGAAATGTATGTAGGAACTAGTGACGGGATAATTTTTCAGGCACAGACTGATGTCTGAACAGTTAGTCCACATGTTTTGATGCTCACTCAACTTCATGCTGACATTTTAAGACCGTCATTCTCAACCAGGAGGAAACATCTTTAGGAACCAAGTCATTCATACCACTTTAATGCTGAATTTAGTTATTAATCTATAAGTGCAGCCTGGAACAGAAGACATCCAGCCGATATTCCAGGAATTGTTTGGATGGAAAAAACAAGTTACCTGCTGTGACAATTGTCCACACAGTTGACATACATGCCCATAATGTGAGCAACCACGTCCTTCGTGTGTTGTATGGGCATAGTGCAAGGATTTCCATAGGTCAGCTTTACCTTATCGGCATGACGGAGGTTTGTGTTCTGCCCAATCCTGCATTAAGCATGCATGGCCTTCTAAACCTCCATCTTTCTTTCAAACCACTTCATTGTCACTGCATCTCAATTTTACCAGTCCTCCATGCTAGTATCTAAAACAGTTTAACATACACATGTGGTACAGTTAGAAAAAAAAATGTAAAAATCAACATAGCGTTAAAAGACACGTTGTCAATCATGTAACTCATGATGAAGACACATTTTAAAAACAGAGATCACAGCTCAGACCTGCCCCAAGGTTAACACAGATCTCTCTTGCTGCGAGGGCACAGAGGTGATGCTAATGGCACGTTATGGCCAAGGCCGAAATCTCAAAACCGGGAAAAAAAAAAAAAAAAAAAAAGATAAAGTGCTATGTAACCATACGTCTTCTCTTTCCATCTGTGACGCAACAAATCACAGCTGCACAGAGCAGCAGAACGCTGAACACACACAAATGAAGTCCTCAATGTCAACCAGGGCTGCTCGAGGTCAACACTCTTACATCCTCAAACATTTTTGTGATGTAGAATATAATAATCTGTAAATGACAGGGTCAATAAGCTAATTAAAATTCTATTTAAAGAACTCATAACATTAGTTGTACACTAGTTATATGATGACTTTTATCTGACTTTAACGGTCTCAACTTATGCCATAACTTCATTATTCATAGAGTAATAGGCTTATTTTTTTCCATCCACTACCTTACATCCTTCTGAACATCATGATGACATAATCACATGCATTTTTTTTTAAACTGCTTACTTTGGCCAGCAGTAATCACGTAACTGTGTTGATTACAGTAGGGAGGAGAAACCATATTGCATAAAAAGAGCTAGATTTTTGCTAGACAAGCTGGGAAAAAAAACCCTCTCACCTCAATACCGTGCACTTTAAGGATGTCTGTCACACAACGTCGCAAAAACAATACTCAGACTGATGTTGACAACCAATGTGGCAGGTAAGGGATGCACGATAAGATAAGTAAAAGCGATGCATGATATTGACATTTATAAATGGTGCATTGTTAGTTTCTATTATTTATTTTTGCCAATAACATACATTTTTTTTTACTATATGGCTGATTGCTTTACTTTATGTAGATGCAGATGTCTAAAAGCACATCCTTTTAGACATAATCTGGAACATTGCTTGGTTATTGTAGTAATGCACATGTAATTCAATGTATCAGTCACAGATTGTATCTATTTTAAAGCAATTACTGCTCTACGGCAATAATACAACTAATATATCACACATCCTAATTTTACATAAACATGAATCTACAGTCATCTTAATATGCAACACGATATATCAGACAAAAGTCGTCATCCCTACCACTGCCCATGAACACTGACCAGCTCAACGACAAAGCCTTAGGCAACATCACATAATTCCTCTTCTCGACTTTAATGTGCAACACTTCACTGTCACTACACAGAACGACTCACTACCTCATTAGCCAGGCAGGCAGAACTGTGCTACCCTACGTCCCGGTCAGGACCCCGTTAAAAGGAGTGGGAGCAGCAGGCAGCTCACCGACGCCAGATAACTCACCTGCAGAGTCTCAATCTGCTTTCGGATGCTGTTGTTAGACGGCATCTGGAGCGAGTCAGTGTGAGAAGAAGATCAAATGACAGGAGACAAAGAATGTAGAGGTTTGGGGAGGGACACATGCAAGTTAAAAACAAAAACATAAACTAAACAAATAAGACAAGAGCAGCCCAGACTCGGTATCTGTACTCTTGTCAGTGTGACAGTGCATAAATCGACACTATTCAAACACCATGAACTGTTTAACATGCCACTTATGGATGTATTCGTTGAATAGTCAGTGGCATGCTAGTAATACAAAGTAACAGTCCATTTGTATTTGATATGGAATTAAGTATTTGAACTTAATTTTGAAGTGCAAAAGCAAAGCAAATAAAAGGTGTGCTGTGGTCTGGAAATCAGACAGATGGACAGAGAAAGCACATGAAAACACAGGAGTGGATTTAACAGGAACACAGGAAGATGAGGAAAAGGACACTTAACGATGACTTAAAGATTAAAAAGCAAACTAAAGCAAACCGTCTGTCACCTACGAAGCCGGCAAGCTGCAACACCCAAATCAGATGTCCATTCAAATCAATGTCAAGCACACCCAGAATGCAAACTGTCGTATTTTAACCCTGTGGGGATCAGTTTTTATAGGTATGGTTACCCAATTATGTCATACGTTATAATCTCCATTAGTTAGTAAAATGACTTCCTTTTTCAGGTTTCAGGAAACATAGGTATTAAGTTAAAGTAGTGATAGCTACTAGAAAGTCTACTCGGCCCTAATCTTAAACTAAATAAATAAAATGAGTGATGAAATGCTACTCAAGTAATGTACTTGAACACAATTTTGAGGTACTTTTACTTGCCCACTCCACTACATTTTAGGACACAAATATTGTACTTTTTAAACAACTACATATATTTGTTAACTTCAGTTACTCATGACTGTGCAGATTGAATGCTGAATCCAAACATAACTTTTTTTATTATCTTATTTGATCTGCAATCAAACAACAACAAAAAATACTAATAATGATCATCTGAAACATGATGAATATTGGATCCAATAATCCGATCTGATCAAATGTTGTAATTTGTTAAGCATAGTGGAGGGAGGCCTGTTATATCAAAGCAGGGGTTTCTGGGAAACAGGAGACATAAATCTTACTGAATAACATATGTATTATTGGATTATTATAATTTATCCTGATTACTATATTGTGAAACCCTACTGTAAACTGAAAGTCTCCCTAACAGCCATTTTATTTTATTTAGCCACAGGGTTAAAAATCACAGGTTGGACAAGAAGCCCTAAAATCACTAAAATCATCACTACACTTGAGCCATCACACAACCCCTAAACATGATCCCAAAGAATCATCGTTGCCACTCAGAAGACTGTACGATTACGATTTTTGAATCAAGGAAATCTAAAACAATCACAACAGTGAAAAAGATTGCTGGAATGAGATCACTGAGAAGACAGACGGCCATTCAAAACCATCAAAAAAAAAAAAATCACCATCACAAAGACGCAAACAGAAATCTATTCACCACAGGATCATACAATCACCACAGAGGGCAATCAGTGCAGAATGGAGAGGACAGTCATCGAGTCAGTCAGTCAGTCAGTCAGTAATTTGGTAGATAAGCTTCTGGGTTGAACGGTTCCATGATGGTCAGGGACAGGAAGAAAGTAGGTTTGATCTGTTTGTAATTGGTTTATGAGGAGTCATTAACAGACCTGAGTTAAAACAGCACTTGAGATAACATATAAAATGCAAGGTGCATTAGCTAAGATGTTGGACATTTTAGAGGTTGAATTTGCTGCAACACATTGATTTATTTCAGTCTCTGTGTAATTAGTTGAGGTTACACTGTGATTATTAGTGTCACCTAATAATTATGTTCGTATTTTGTCCACTTTGACCTTAAATTAGAACTTTTTGAAACAAAGACACTATTATCAAATCAAGTGCTATTCCTGTCCAGATCTGGTTGTTGATAATGGTGGGGAAAGAACATCATGATCTTTAGACAGAACCACAGAGCACACCCTTCACAACCAAGATACCTTTTTCAAATCGTTCATGTTAAAGTACATTCGACAATAGAGCATCATAATATATATATAATTATTTTTCTTAGACAACAAGTGCTAACGACTTGACAATGTAATTGCTTGTGTAAAAAGGGAGACGTTGTGAGCTCGAATTTAGAGAAATAACTAATAATAAACACTTTATACTGGCTCCAAGCATCACAAATTTTAGGTTTCATAACAGGAGTCATAAGACCTCTGAGGTTTAAGCTGACTTTTCAAGCCAAGTATGGTGTCCTAAAAAAAAAAATACTTTCATCTGAAGAATACAGTCTTTGAGCTACTCTTTAGTGGCCAAGAGTACAAACTTGGATTTGGGGTGTAAAGGCTCAGGCTGGCAGTACCTTTAGGTGCGAGAGGCAGTTCTGGAGGAAGATGTGCCAGTTGTTGAGGAAGAACTGCTTCTGACTAACACACAGCAAGCAAGTCACCAGGGGATACAGAGCCTGAGGAGAGAGAGAGAGAGGTGTCAGCATAACAAATGCAAAAGGAAAGGTTTTTGTGTACAAAGTCTCAATGGTTTGTATCCACGTTTGAAGATGTGGAACAACAAGGACACTGAAAAAAAAAAAATAAATACTATGATTCAAATGTTGCTCGAACTTTAACTCCTGGAGAAGCTACCAGTGATGTCAGCCTATTGGAGAAGCCAATACCAACATTACCCCGTCTGATGTCTGTCCTCTGAAACAGTATATCCTCTCCTCTAGCGACACAATTAATGCCTCAGACTCATCGGAGCTAAAATTCAAAACCCATTGATTTTTGGTCCTTACAGTGAGCTAGCTAGCCAGTGACAAGTGAGACAGCCGTTGTCATGGATACAGGCACATATGTCATGACAGGACAAGCACTGATTGAAGAATTGAGTATACAATTCCATTAGGATTTCTGGATAACATGCAAGGTCTGAGAAAGGATAAGACACTGCAATGAGTTAAGGAATTGCTTTTGAGAAAGGAAGATATGAATTCTCCTATTTTTAAACCTCCAGTTAAGTTAGGACAAGCAGTTGGGACATTTTTTTGTAATGAAACCAAGATTTATCACTAAAGATTCTGAATACATACATTAAAAAGTATATATTAGTCACAGAAATAATAAAACAATTTGGGGGTTGTTATATAAACATTATGGACCAACAGCAAGGTCGTGCTTATTGAAGATTATGCAAGTCAAAAAAGTTTGGATGATAATGATCAGCTGAGCATGCTGTTGCCAATAGAAATATTGACAAAATACAGGAAGAGTGAAAAACAATAGGAGAAGGAAGGAAGCAGTGAAGATGCAGAGTGAATTGTGAAAGGGTTGGGGAGGAAGAGAGAAAAAAATAAGGATGGCATAATTATTACCAAAGAGTGCTTCTTTCTGGAACTAAGGTCAAATGTTGTCTGGTACAGCATCTCCACAAAGTTCTTCAGGCAGGGCACATTGACTTCATTCTTCACCGCCTGAGGATGAACGGGTCATTACCATGGATCTCAAACTGACAAAATTACATACAAAATTGTTTTCAAAACGTCACTCACAGCTGCGACAGGAATGAGGATCTCGACAAAAAGGCCTGCTAGAGCGTGCTTCACGTCCTTATCCTTGACTTCCAGGAAATACTGGGCACACTCCTAGTAGGAAAGGACACCAAAGGCTCAGACGAATACACAGAGGATAGAAACATAAAACAAACACAAACTGGCAAGAGATAATAGAGTTGGACATAAAAGCTAAGGATTAAGACAATACTGCCAAAACTAATCCAAGTTTATGTTATGAACTCCAATCAGGATTAGGCCCTTCACGATAACTACTATTGTTGGACATATATTTCCCTAGGAATAATTGTAATAATCAATATTGTTGTCATTTTTAAGACCGTTTCATGCCACTGATATAATGATGTTGTCACTGATATTGTATGGACTTTAATAATATATAGACTTAATTGTAATGGATTCTGTTCTGTTCTTAAATATCAATTACACAATATAAATATCCTTCATTGGTCAGGCTCTAAAAGATAGCCATATGGGTAGAAATCATGATGTACACAATGAAACAGAGTGGTGGACATAAACCAAATTAACACATTAGGAAATCACAGAGAACAGAGAGTGTTTTCACCGCTGTATAAAGATTAATGATAAAGCCAGCCCTCCATTCACAGCTCTTCATAGAGTCTGAAACACACATACACTCACTTCTTGGCAAACCTCACCTTTGCTCGTTACTCATCTGGCTTTATGAGCCACTGCTACAGAGAGCTGCTGAGTTTGAACAAAGGCCCGGCGGTTAAACAAAATGTCTGGTGCAATTTAGCAAACACGCACATCAGCCACACTGACTGTGGGGACACTGTGGCAAACGTGTATAAATAAAACAGCTATAATTTACCTGCATAAACTGAAATGAGGCCTCAAAGTCCTCCACTGGATACATTTTGACCCGGAAGAACTTCATTCCCATGATGAGACTGATGATGCTCTGGACTACATAGGGACTCTGCTCTTTTTGCCTGAGCTCCTTCAGTTCTGTGATGAACTTCTTCCTCACTGCCTGAAACCTGAGCACACACACACACACACAAAAAATATAAATCTCCAAAAACAATCCCCAACAGAGATGAGAGAGGTTAAGGCGTGACTGAGGATATGATAAGTTGTAAATAACTGTGTTCAGCTAACAGGCAGAAGAAGCTTTCTTACTTTGACTGTGTAAGGACTCCAATGACCTCTGCGTACAGGTCTGCGATGATGTGCACATTGCCAGTGTTGGGGCCACAGTACCTGTCAAGTGAAGCATATAACATAAAGTCTTAAACAAACAGCAGTCTGTTTGTGTGGAAGTCATTTACCTACTACTTTGCACATATGCTTACTAGAGTCTGACTGTGCTTTGTGTGAGTGTCATTAATGATACAGTTTAAAGTGACAGGATGTTTTATAGAGCCAGCCTATTCAAACAGACAAATAAATGACCGACTCTCTCCTGCAAAGCAAACGTGAGAATACCACAGTCGAGTATGTATTCATCAGCACTTTTTATTCATCTGTGTCGCTGGCTTTTCTGTGTGTTGACTCTCACTTACCCCTCTTTGTGTTTAAAGTGCTTGAATGCCAGGTTCAGAACTTCATGTACTAAAACATCTGGCACTGGATGAAGAGGAATCTGTGACGGAAACATGGAATCATTGGTCTTATTAGAAGCATTGATAAATCCTCATTCTTTCTCTTTGCTACCATTCATTGCCCTCCCTACAGGAGCAAAGCCAAGGACAACTTAGCTCTGGTCTCTGGGGATTGGCTTTTAGTTCTGAATGTTGCTTAGATTTGGACAGACACACTCAGTTGAGAGTTGGTCGGCTGCCACTGTGTTTATTTGCTGTGTCCCCCTGTGGAGAAAGACCTCACCAACAACACTGCTGTTCATCTCTGGACCACAGAGGATAAGTACATGAAAAGTAAAAACCCATTAAGTAATTCTCTTATTCCTTTTTTTTATTCTGCAAATCCCTAATCAGTGACTAATTGTGCACTGTAAGTTAAGGAAATCTTATCACTTGGTTTGTAATAAAATGGTGGACAAAGTCTTCCACAAATGTAAACTGTTTAAATCCATTAAATAGGTATTGTAAAAGAGTTTAGAAAAGCAGAGTGTCAGAATCTGTCTCACCTGTTTTAGAACTTCCACTGAAACTAAACAAAAAATGAAATCTATGGCTAAGTCCCTTCGTTCCAGAAGGTAATCTTTATCCCGGTGCTGTTCGTCTCTGTAAAGAGGGAAAGAAAATAGTTGCATACAGTGAGGTTTTGAGCACATTTTAAAACCAACAAATAATTGTAATAAAATATTAATGATTTGTTCATGGTGGAAAAATGAGAATGAAAAAAAAAAAAACATGGGCATCTCACCCTTTGGACTTGGTACTAGAGCGAGGCCTGTACTCATAGGACTCGTCTTCAGTGCCACTCTGCCGCCGGTACCAGTCGAACAGTGTGCGCAGTAGGGAGGGCAAACAGTGTTCTGCTATTGAGCTCATAGAGCTTATTAACTGGAAAACAACAACACGGAAACATTAGATTCACTCAGTACTACTAGTTTACCTACTCTCCACCATATCCTTTGCATTTCTTGAGCAAAATTCAACACATATAACTGTCAAGCATGCTGTTGCTGCAGAATGTTGTCCAACAGGCAATAATTAGAGCATATATAGGGTAGAATTGATCGGATGTTTTCTCAACTATTGGGTGACATGCTGTAGATATTGATTGCAACTGGTGGGTGGTGTTGGATAACATGTTGAGCACATCATAAGTGCTTCTACAGTATTGAGCAGCTCCACAGTACATGTGGCTCTGTGGTGTTCACATGCAAGACTGCAGAAATAATTAGCCGTCCTCCAAATACCTCATCAGCAAGGACGACGTCATTTTGTGCCTTTTAAACCCAGCACTGCATAACAACATTCTGATCATATTGATTTGTAATGATCAGTATGTTGATGTATAATAACAGCTGTATTCTGATGATGATAAATCAGTGAACCCTGTTACTAATGAGTGAACACAGAAAACAACAAATCAGCACTTTAGCAACTCAAGAGCACAGGGAATGTTTCAGACAATACATAAAACATGAGAGGAGATGGTCAGTATGCATAAACTATTTAAGTGTGTGTGTGTGTGTGTGTGTGTGTGTGTGTGTGTGTGTGTGTGTGTGTGTGTGTGTGTGTGTGTGTG
>OMLP01025010.1:102337-132406 GCA_900302685.1 Spondyliosoma cantharus | reverse complement strand
GGGAGGTTTGTTTGTTTTTATATGACACGGTTCAGTTGTTCATGTCATGTTGACACGACATGGAAATTATCTTGTCTGTGTGTGTCTGTTTGTGTGTGTGTGTGTGTGTGTGTGTGTGTGTGTGTGTGTGTGTGTGTGTGTGTGTGGGCCAGTGCAGCATGATGAGGGAGGTGGATGATGGATGCTAGGCAGGAGAGTTATGCAACTGCTCCCTCTGCCCTTATGGCATCGGGCAGATACACTCCAGCACCCAATGCTGATTTAGTAGCTGAGGATGACACAGCGATTCTACACTCTCACTTTTTTTGCGCTCCCTATACCCATTTTCTCTCCCTCACTCACAATGGGGACAGCTGGATCTATAGCACCATATCCTCGTTGGCTTTGTGTTGTGCTGAACAAAGCATTCTGCAGCAGGCGGGCCCATTGTATAGAGTCCTGCACCAGCTACAGATGAGGGACAGACGGGCTATTGAGTGGGTGGAGCTGGGGAGTCAAACACTGCGCACACATACAGAGGGACGAAAAAAAGGACCGCTGGTGGTCCCAGGAAACGAGGATGTCACTTTAATAGACCTACATGTGATTATAGGTGTGAACCTTCACTGGCCTCTGCTTAGGATTCACCTGTCGATGATTCTCGATGCATTCTCGATCTATCTCAATGTATTGCATCCTCAATTATCTATATCACTGTACATGGCTACTTTTTCATCAGTTCATACAATCAGTCTGATTAATCCGTTTTATTTTTTTCAACTAAAATCAACAATCAATCTTAGCAGGCTATAATTTTGTGTTGACTGTTGACTGTCACTGCATCAATTGCAGAACCTCCCATATCCACATCACAATGCATCCAAGACTCAAGATATTCACACCCCTACATGTGATACATTTTGGTCACTACTACGGCTGTACTGACCTGGTCAAATTGTGCATCTTCTCCTCTCTGGAGGGATCGGGACAGGGGTTTCTCCTGTTAGAGAGAGAAAGAGATCAAGAATAAGTGTGATATGAACCCAGCAGAGATACTGTCAGTATTTGCACAATACCAGATTGCTGTCGGTCAAGCAGCAAGCCTGAAAATGAGTAAGCAAGTGAGAGAGAACACAAAAGTTTTACTGCGGTACGTACATAGAGGTTATTACCCTCCCAAGAGCTCCCACATAAGAAGAGAAATGAGCTAAATAAAGCCAATGAATAGAGGAACAGGCCAGTCAAGTCACTTAATCCAGTCTGTTAATCATAAACAAGTGTATCATTTGTTTAACACATATACATAAAAATATGTGCCTCTCCTGACACTGTTTTTCCTGAAGTGCTACGGGCATGGCAGTTAGTTGCAAAAGAGAGGAGGTTATCTCGGCGGTGCATGTGCCACATCACGTGTTGTGTATCAAATTTCATTTCCTGTGTTTCTTGACACCAGCTTCCACCCCTCTGTGGACTTACCAGCGGCTCAGCCATCACCATCTCTATCTTCTTCTCAGCCAGCACAGCAAACTCAGCAAATAGACTCTTGATGACAAACTCCCCGGGCTTCAGCTCGGGGTCGATGGTGATGCTCGACATGGCGGCGATGTTGTGTTTCTCCCACGAGAGGGGAGTCACCGAGGAGGGGGCACGGCGTCTACTCACGCTGCTGCTGACTGGTGCAGAAGCTGCAGAGAGGACGGAGGGTAAAGGTTAGAAAATAATACAGTGGGAGGAGCAGGGTCAAACAGAGAACACTCTTGTAAAGTATGCAGTGTCATGCTCTAGTTCTAATCCAAACAGGAGAAGAGACATTTCCTTAAGAGGCAAATTGACCAAATTGATGAATGCAAGGAGGAGATATTCCACTGCTGACTAGAGCAAACATTCAAGCGAGCCTTTAATTAGGAACTCATTTCCTGAACTAGTGTAATGGGCTTAAATCACCTTAAAAACAAACATAAGCATAATTACAAGTCCTATTAGAACTATGTCATTAATTATTATTATCATAAAAAAATCTTTATATGTGTTTTTGTCTATAATTAGGGAATCCAATTTTACAACGAGCTCTTCAACAATATTGACTTACGCATGGAAGGAAAATAGTTTTAGATGTAGTTCAACATTCGGAAAAATAAACACACATTCTTGCAAAGAGCTAGATGAAGAAAACTCTTTCAACTCTTATGTCTGCACTCTGAATACAAAGATAGCAGCCAATAATCTTAGCTTAAGACAACTAGAAATAAAGAAACAGTTGGCTGCTTCCACAGGTAACAAAAGCCCATTTTACAAAGCCTGCTCAAGGTGGGAATGGCACGCCGGTATTATGTCTCATCATTCTGTATAAATCTCTGTGTGAAATTAGCTAAAATCCACAAATCAGCAGAACTAAAGCTCACTTTAACTTTACACTTTATACCTCCTTTGCTAAAAATGATACGCTGTTGTAATGGTGGGTTATGTGCCAAACTATTTCTTGGGTCTTTGAAACACGAAAATAAAAAAAGGTCAGCTCTGCTGTGACCTCATTTATCAAAAAGATTATTCAGAAAGGCATTTCTGGTTTTCGAGCACAATGCTGCGAACTGTCATCTCATGTCAACAAACTTGTGATGAACCCAGCTGCCCTCGCTGAGAATGTGGAATTTGACTAGATGAACAGGGTGTTGCCATTTTTCTTTAAGATATTTCTGCATTTACAGCAGATACATCATGATGCTCCTTTTTCATTTTAGCACATTTGCGAAATTCAGTACCAACCAGAACATTTAACAGCTGACAGGAATGAAGGTGCAGCAGTCATCTAAACATTTTACTGGTAACAAGAAAAGTGTAAATTACTAAATAGAAAACTATTAACAATACTCAAAAGTTTGCCTTTATGTCATTTGTGACAATTAAGGGCTTTAACAGATCATGATGATATCAGAACATGATATCCATGGTGGAACTCACAAAAAAAAGGCTATCAAGGTCTCTTGTATCCAACTGTGTCACTGTGTTTACAGGATGACTTTGTTGTTTATCTGTATTTCTCATCATTTTCTTCAGCTTTTATCACATAAAATGCTTGGTGCACATTTAAATAAGCCAAAACTAAGTAAAAAGGAGGAGTGAAGAAAGTTGAATGGTAAGGAAAGTAAAACACTGGAACACTAAATGTCCACAGAGCTCCTTCAGCAAAATGCACACAGCCTACCTCATCCAGGGTCACTAACCCAGAGCTCTCTGCACATTTGCATGTAGCACAGATCGTTTGGCCATCGTAATTTAAATAGTCAAATCTTAAGGATCTGGGTTTAGGCGTTTTGAAGATGGCAGAAAAATTGAAGCCCACAGCTTTGGAGCAATGACATACAAGTGGAATAGTTCAGTTGTCTGCACATTTGAGCTGCAACGATAAGTCGATTAATTGATCTAAGGAAATTAATTGCCAACTATCTTGTTGATATTTTGTAGTTTCAGTCATTTTTCAAGAAAAAATGGCAAACATTTGCTGGTTACAGCTTTTTGAATGAAATGATTTTTCTGCTCATCTTTGTCATGAAGAGTCCTTGGATTCACGACCGCTGGTTGCACAAAAGAAGCAATCTGAAGATGTCACTTTGGGCTTTGGGAAATTGTCATGAGCATTTTTTCTTTCGTTTTTGACAGTAATGACAGAAAATAACTGGCAAAGAAAGAATCTTTAATGAAAATAATTGTAAGTTAAAGCCCAACAACAAACCTTGGTTGCCCTAAACCTTTTGCCATGTAGGGCAAATATCAAATCCAATCCATTTGTACGAGATCATGGAAACTCTAATCTAATGAACATGAAACTCAAATTGTCATCAACTGAATCATTAATAATAATGAATCCAATTTAGACAATAATTTACACCTTATAGCAGCATAAATTGACTTATCTTAACCTCAAGACATAGACAAATTTTACTGCAGGTCAAAAGAAGTTTTATGAGTCTGTAAGATAATTGAAGTCAATTAAACCTTATACACTCACACTGCCGTTTAATCATCTGGGGTTTTTAATAGGTAAGCACACACACACCGACAATAAATTACCTTAAAAAGCACTTAAGTACCAGCGCCGTGTACCCATAAAATACAATTAAATGCATGAAGATTGCATAAGCATCATGAAACGCTTGCCTATGTGCATGCTTAGCCAAGTTGCGATCTATTCAAAAGGCGCTAGACTTCATAACATTCAATAGTGCTCTGAGATTTATGCCTCAGCTGGGACACAACTTCCAGTCTAGTCCACAATAGCTCCAGTCCAGCCAATAGTGAACTGATCCTTTACCTCATTCCCTCCCAGGAAAAGCCTTGTTCTGTTTCTTCCTGGTTGTCACAGAAACAACACAGCATTCTTAGTAGTCTGAATACCAACTGAGGGGCAGAATTACAGGAAAAAATATGTTTTTCATCAGAGAAAAAAAACATTCATAACTCGCATATCAAGCTCCTGAGTATGACAAAAATGTGCTCACATTGTGACATACCATGTACACTGATCAAGAGGCTAAATCTCTACAGGATGACTCACTAAAAAGATACCAATGTTCTTGCATTCAGATGCAAATCAACTGAAATAATATATCTACCGTTAAAAACCCAGGACCATATCTTAAGCATACTTTAGGCCACCATTTGTTCCGTCATCTCAACAAAAACCATGATCCTTCCCTCCCCCTCCACTTCCAAAAAATAAAATAATGCAAAATTACGTGAAGATATTCTTGAGAACATTGTAATGTCATTGTTTATCTAAATTAATAGTAGTGATAATTATTTATAGAGCAAACTGAGGTGTTGAGGTGGCAGGGGCAGTGTAGTAGTAAGTATTAGCCCGTGTTGTGCTTCTCATGTTGTCCAGCAGCACAGAGAGCCTTTCAAGCATTTCCCTCTTTGTTTACTGTGCTTCACCAACACCCCCAATGATGTCACATAGCCAGCTCCTAATACCCAATCAGTGTTGGGTGCGCTACCCCCTCCATCCTTCTTTTCTCTCCCACCCTGGGCCAGCTGGATTGTTGACTGGTTCACACACACAAATGAATACCCCGACACTGTACTTTTCCAGTTAACAACTAAATAAGGGAACAAAAAAAAGTGAGGCATCCTTTTCTGGGCCAAGTCTTTGCATTGCCGTCTCTCTTTATCCTGAAGACGTGCCAGTCATTTGTGGCATGCCAAACTATGATTCCCTTCCAAAACTGACCCCGCCGGGCAAATCTTTGTAAATGGCTGAAAAACTGTAGGGTTGCTTCTCACGGTTTAAACCAGGAACTGAACTGATTGAAACTAGTGCCTCACTCATGACCCTGAGGTCATGTTCCTTTTCCCATTCAAATCTAAATGCAAAAGCTTAAGCATGCTTTGTGACTAATATGTAAAAAAGAAAGCTTGCCCTGTGATCAAGGGCTTTGAAGAAAGCCATCAAGCTTTGGTTGTATAGCATTAAAGTATAATGCCATTTTGTGTAACAATTATTTTTACTATCAATTAAAATGCTAATCATTTTCATAGAATAGAATAGAATAGAACAGAATTCAAATACTTTATTGATCCCAAACTGGGAAATTACTTACTTACTATGATTGTTGGATTCATTATTTAGTCTATAGTTTGTCAAATAGTAGAGTACAAAGTGACTTCGATTAATCGATTATCAAGATAGTAGGCAATAAATCGATCAACTAATCGATTAATCATTGTGGCTCTTTGCTGACGAATCTCCTGCTGGTTGTCTTCAGTGCTGTATACACACTATAAGAAATGGAAAAAAGATTTAAAGAACTGAAACATGCCTTGGTTCTTAATCAAGGCTGAGAGAACTGAGAAACAATTACTTTGTTTCTGGCCTCTGATTTGCCAGTTCAGAGTTGGTCTTCTACCTAATGTATCTTCATGCCATCCGCCAAGATACAGTGTCTCTTTGTTCTGTCACAGCCTGGAACACTTTCTATCTGCTGTGCAAGAAAACACTAATAGCAAAGAGATTCAAAACAGCTCTACCTAAAAAATGGACAGTACTGTGACTACAGTTGCGATCGAAAGAACTTCTAAAGTGCCGTATAAGAAACTGTTTTGTTGTGAGAGGCTTATAGCCCGACTCTGCCAAAGTTCCACAGTTGTGCTGAAGAAACGAAGCACCCCGCAGGATTGCATAACTATTAGAGCAGTGACTCCACCTTGTCACAGTTACAATAAAGCCCTCCCAAACGCCTGCTCACTTCCCCTATCAGGACAACCAGCAACAACAGCACAAACACACACATACTGTTGGAATGCAGGGCCAGGAGTGTGTCCATTTTTTTTTTTATAATGAAACAAAGGAGTCACTGCCTATGTTTATGTGGTGTGGCAGCGTCAGTTCAGCTATTGTGTCTCAACATGCTCAGCCTCTGACAAGTTACTACTAGTTTGCTCTTCATCTATAATACTTCAAAATAAAGAAAAAGAAACAGCACAACTTAAGTGTTACCAGAAGCTGATAATACATCAGTACAACACAGGAAACCAATATTTATGCTCCATTATGAATCAAGCAATCGATTAACAATAAAAAAAAAAGGGCTCAACTGTGACCTCATCATATGCATTAATTATTGAACATATTACTGGGTGTTCCAACTAAACATGAACATCTCTATGTCATGGGACAAAGTACATCAATGTTTAACATTAAACAACATTTTCAGTATTCATGGCACAGGGGGAAAAAAACATCACATAGAAACAGTGAATGGCTGGAGGTTGTAGCAGGACAGCTTAGAGAGGGTTTGTGAAATTAGGCCTTCTTTGTTTGAGAGGCCCAATGAAAAAACTGGCACTGAGCACAGGATAGGGGAGGGGGGGGTAATTAGAAAGAGGGCCAAATGGAAGAAAGCTGTTTACTCAACAGGTGGATGTTTTACAGCTACTTTGTACAACTATTTATTGAAAAGTAAAACAAGGTCTCTAAAATTGTGTTCAATGGTTAAAAATCCCAGTTTAACTGAACTCAAGGTGGGGGACGGTGATTTAACTATATAACACAGACCATATTTCAATGTTTGGAATCATTTACTATGTAGATATGAGAGAGGAAGCTTTAGCTACTGCCCTCCACTCAGTCTTTCCACACCTTTGAGAATAAGAGCTATGTCAGATTTTTGGTTAACTTTTACAGAGGAGCTAAAGAAAGCACCCCGATTGGAAACATCACAAACTGACATGATTCATTCAAAGCCCGGGACCAGACGGCTCTGCAGCAGCTGATTAAAACGGCCCATTGATATATGCTCTGTGTCTGCACAGAGCCCAAAACAGAAAAAGTATCCACTGTCATACACCAGACTACAGAGCAGCTTCACTCAACAGGCTTTGAGACTTCTCAATCCACAGTCAACACTCCATTTTACTGAGTCCTTAGTAAGCACACAACTTTTTGCTAAAAGGCCCACAATGCATAACATGTTTCTTTCATCTAGATCAAGATTTGTAGGCCAAGGCAGCTCTGCAGCACCTCAGAACTCCTTTATAACGCTGTTTTCTGACATTCGCTCAAATTAAGCAAATCAACACAATATCTTAGGTCGATGACACTGAAACTGCAGATTCTAATGATGATCAGTCGGCTCATTTCTTAAATATATGGCTTATGTAGCACCTCAACTCAATTTCCTTGACAAAGAAGTGAAACAATTTCTTTCTCCGTTATATTCGTTACAGGCAGTGAGCCTCTGCTATAATAAACTGTAGAAAAATTAAATAACAAGACAATTTACATCCTTAACTGGTCCATCCAAACTTTTTCTACGTCCTTATGAATCAATACATGGTTTAGGACCAAACCACATCTCCAACCTAATCTTTTCTGATCAAATTTGGCCTGATGATTGTTCCCACATTAAAATCCAAACGTGAGAATCATTTTATCTAGAACAAATTCAAAACCTCTATATCCAGAACAAACATGTACAACATGTTCCCAACAGCTTTAAGCGCATGTTTGTGTCTGGCGAAATGGTCTCATCAACATCTTACACACAGAAGAAGTCTTAAACCTTTGATCAGTCAGTCTGATTTGTACTCCGACAGCCTTTGCCTCTCTTTGCCCTCGAGTAGATGATGTCACTTTAATGTCTCTGGAACCATCCCATAACCCAAGTAGGACAACTCAGATGATCCCTAGAAAAAGGCAAACCAAACATTCTATTTTTTTCAGACAAGAAGAATGTTTGTGTGGCTGATGTTCTGCAGTCACGGCTAAAAGCTCTGTGGTGAAGGCTGTTCACCGTGTGCCCAAACAGTTGTGTGGATAGTCAGTTCTGTCAAATCAGACACACTTCAAAAACATGAAGCACCGAAGCTGCAATGTGATCTAAATATAGCTGTACCGATTTATCAATCAAATGTCATCTATTTAGTTCATCAGTGAAAGTGGTTGAGAGAATTTTTTATAGAAAAGAAAGTCAGAATTCTAATTCCAGCTTCTTAAATGTCAGCATTTTTTTTTTACTCCTCTATGACAGTAAACTTAATATCTTTGGTTTGTGGACAACAAGATATTTGATGACAAACATCTTGGGCTTTGGGAAACTGATCGACAGTTTTTCGCCATTTTCTGACAAACTCATGGATTAACATTTTGATAATAAATGATTTACAGCTAAATATGTGTTTGTTTATGAAATTGTGTCTATTTATTACTGAATAAAGATAATTGTGCCAGAATTTTTTTTTATCTACAGTTGCATGAGAAATAGAGTTGTGTGTAATAATTAAAGCTGATAAAATTGGACTGGTGAATAAGCAGCGGCAGCTCAAAAATTCAACCTTCTGTTTTTTCTTTGTCCATCAAAACATTTCGTTGAGACTGAGAAGCCAGCGCCTTTTTGATTCCTAATGTAATATGGGCTGTATGGGAAGCTAATAATAGGAGACCCAGAAGACGGATCAATAGTAGGGAAACATTAGCTGCCCCAGAGGGAAGAGAGAGAGGGTTATAAAAGTAGGAGGAAAAAAAGGAGGGGATGAAGATTGTGTTGGGTGAGAGACTAAAAAGAGAGATTTGGTTGCTGAAATTACAAAAAGTTGACAAAAAGTCAGGAGAGCTGGGATATCAGCCAGTGCCAACAGAGAGAGTACGTCGTGTCCACCTGTGTTTTGTATCAGCAGATCCTCATCAATAGAAACATTATCTATGGGATAACCTGGAGCCAGTATAGCGATGGTGAGCAGGAGGAAGAGGGTGGACTCTGCTGCAACCTGCATTCACATCAAACAAGCCTGGCTAAACCTGGACTAAACATCATCAGTCATCCTGACAACTCCATTAATAACCACTTTTCTTCTACAAGGAGGAGATAGGAAATCTCCAAGCATGGACTGGATTGCATGCAAACATGTACAATGCTGCAAGGGGTCTGCTGGCTGTGTGCGGTAGATAAGTCTGGTGGCCAAGTGTGGTATGTAAACATGAGTGCAAGCTTGGCAAGGTACTCACAGCTGCTACTCCAAGACTTCAGTAGAGATTTGATGCTGATCTCAAAGAAGACCGAATCCTGCAGGCTCAGCATGGCGGCTCTCAAAAAGTTAGGCTTCACCAGAAGGCACTAATTTTACACGGCTCCCGTCACTTTCATTTCACTAAACCCAAACATTCCACTCTTCACCAAAAAAAAACAAAACATACACCTCTCACATTTGTGGCTCCTCTCCACTGATCGGAGCTGAACACTACCCTCCACAGGTGCTAGTTAAAGGCATCATCCTGAATGACAGTGTGGGCAGCTGCTGAGGAAAAGAGACCCAAAAAAGTGTTTGTTTCCTCTGCCACTTAGGTCACTGAGGAGTGAAACTGCGCTGGGAGAGGAGGAGAGAGAGCATAGCCTGGCTAGTTAGAGAAGTATTCCACCCCGGCGCCTGCTGCCCACTTGCCAATCCACAGAGTCCCTCATCCCCGTTTCAGCGCGGAACAATCCAGAAAGGCGAAAGACAAAACTGCGTGAGAACTTTTGCTCCTGACAGGAGAAAAACAGCAGCAAGAACAGTACACGATAGAAGTCTTAACAATGCACTGCAATATTCCCTCTCCTCTTCTCTTCCTGTGTGTGTATGTGTGCCAGTCCTAGCCCACTAGCAGCGTCAGCCACCCTCCGCCTCCCCCCAAAGCAGTCTCTCCCTCTCCATTCGCTCACGGGCGGCCCCTCCTCTTCCGAGCCAGCTCTTGTTCTTTTACTGATGCCTGCTCTTTTCTCTCCGAGTGAGAGCGAGCTTGTTTCAACAGCAAACAGAAGGGAGGCGGGAGCACAGTGTGTGGGTGATGTCATCAAAATGCTGCGAGTGTTCCCTGGCTGTGGTTCAGCAATGCATACGCATGTCAGAGCTGCTACTGTGCTGCCTCTCTGCTGGCCTATCAAAACGACACTTCCTGTAAGCTCCACAGCAATACTGATGCGTCATCCCTGACTGCAGTAGGAGGGAAAGGAAAGAATGGGAGGATGAAAGAGAGAGAAGGAAAGAAAGGGAGGATATATTGAACTCAAATTAGCAGCTCTACTCCTGTTTAGGTCTTGGTTCGAAAATAATCAAATTATCATCTTCCTAAATAACATGTGCAATATATTCCCAGGTTCAAAACAAAGTAAAGTGTACCATAGCAGCACCCAAAAAGCATTGGAGGTATGTGTCATCATAAACATCATAACAATGGGACATGTGTACCTGACATTGTGTTAATGGTACTTTCTGACAATTTCTAATCTTGGATCATGGTGTGCAAGAGATCATAGCTAACCTATTTGTTAAGCTAACCGTTCACACCCATCGGAGTCATGGGCATTACATCACTGCTCTGTCCAAAAGCTACCAGGCGTAGTAACACACGGAACGATAAACAAACCACACTACATTAGTGAGCATACAGCTCACTGTGTGTTTGTGTGAGAGACACAAACACACATCTGATTCATTCGATACTTTAATCTTGTGTTGACGGCAGCACTTCCTTCTCTCGCACAGACAAAACAGATCCACATGACATGAAGCAATTTGTAGTCAAGGGCAGGATTAAGTTTGTTAACAAAATATTCGGAGGGGGAAGAGCACTGGGAGAGACAAATGTTCTTTGTCTTCTGCAAGTTTAGTCTTCATTTCTCTCTCTCTCTCCCTCAGTGTCTTCTCTGTCACATGTCCTCCACTACACAAGTTATGCAAAATGAGGCAGAGCTCATTGCAAACAAACACAACACAAGCAGATGCTTTGTCAAGCTCTGGCTGGTGCTACCCTGATGCAGGCTTCCACTGTGAGACTCTGCCTTGTAATAAACATGCAGATTCTTTACAGCCCTGTTGCACATTTGCCGCAATTACATAAATAAATGTCGCTTTATTTAATGTGATGACGTCTGGAAAAAGATGATAGATCGTTGCCAAATGGGAAATCTTGCTGAGCTTATGTAACTTCTGCCACCAGGAGACTCTCAATCAGAACAAAGACGTAGCTTGTATTTTGTCGATGTAAAGTAGAGTCACCATTTGCTGAAGAAAATCTGATTTAGACAGAAATGTGCACAGACGAGGTCACATATTAAAGTCTGTTCGCCTTCCATTTAATCATGTTCACTTCCTTCCTCAATGTATGACAGATCATCACACCCTTAAGTGTGACCGTGTCCTTATAGTGACAGGTGACCAAATGAAACACACTGCTACTTTGAATAAAATTTGAATTTCTAACCACTGTTGGAAACATTTTGGATAATGCAAGCACACATTTTAATGCAGAATTCTACACATTATGTCTTTTGGGGGGAGGTCAGAATTACTTTCACATCTGTCTGAAAACTAGGGCAAATTTGTTTAAAATAAATGCAATGCTTTTAATAATTTCTTTGTCACTTGAAGTTTGTTTTTGAGAAGGAAAAAAAAAAACGATTCTAGGTTCTGCTACAAGACACAGGCACATTGGGGCATGACAAAGCAGCCAGACAATTTAATTTGGCTTTAGGTTTAGGTCAAGTTTAGTTATTTTCAAATGTAACTTTCTAAACCCATTCCAGTCCATACCTAGCACTAGTTTAAGGCTTCATTAGGTCCAGTATGTAGGATTTAGTGGCATCTAGGTGTTCAGGTTGCATATTCCAATCAACTCAATACACCTCGTCTCAACCTACATGATGGTGGACTAAAAACGTTATATAAAAGGCTCAATCCAAACTAAGAAAAACAAAGTTTCTGGTAATTACACAATACGGATAAATATAATGAATATTACATTCATTTATGCAAATACTTTATTTAATTTCTGCAACTTCTAACCCCTAAATCCTACAAACTAGACCATGAAAACAAGTTTTAGGTACACTAAAGCCTTTAGCTAAAGCTCTGGGGCAGTACTAGGAAGGCAAAAGCATAATGTTTATACATTATGTTTAAAAACAGAATTAGAGTTCATAACATCATCCTTATCAGCAAAACAGTTAACATACAAACATGCAGAGACGTCTGCAGTCACTGCTTTCTGTAAACAAGCTTTATTGTTTAAGGAATGCAGAGGAATAACTGACAACATCATCTCTCTGGGAACAATATTCCTGAGCGCTACTGTTCAACAGAGCTGACGTAAACTGAGGACTTCAAATAAACATCATCATAACGGACTTCCTGGAAAGAGCTCACTGATTAAATAATCTCAACTCAATGCACGACCAGGACAAATTCTAGTTGCTCCATTCACAAAGTGGGAGCAGTGACTGACAGCCAACCATTCTGACTGCAGACAGTATAGGGGAGCTGTTCCTCCCAGGAGCCCACAGTGTGGAGGATGCATTTCCTGTCCTGGCCTCTCTGAAGGGCAGTGGTGGGAACAATAATCGATAGGAGCTGTAATTCAATCCCTGACCTCCCCGGTAGTGCCTGGGCTGCAGAGGACACGCCATTTAGATCCATCACAGCAGTCTGGGTATGCAGCACAACTCTGCAACCTGCACAGCTCTTCACTTCCACTTGCTCCCCTGAGTCAACCAGCTATGTCATACTTTCCTCCAAATAATTATCAAGACACAAAACTCACACATTTAGACTAAGGTTTCAAAACTTCATAAGTACATACTGATTAAGCCAGATTTTTACTGGACAATGTCCACAGTATAATGCCATGTAGTTGTAGGGCTGCTTGATTATGGAAAAAGGCATAATCACGATTATTTTGGCCAATATCGTTATCACGATTATTTTACATGATTACTTATTTACTTCGGTTTTTATTGCTAAAATAAACATGTCTTTGAACAGTAAATTTCCTTGAACTATATATAAAATTCACCTGAAAACAAATGACATAATACAAATAGATAACAATACAACAAATAATATAATAAATACAATTTATAAAGACTTATTTAACTTATGATGCGCATGATGTCATTTTTATTAAGTAGGATTGCTAAAATGCGACTCATCCATTTTGGCTGTTTTTGGCTGCTCTGATTCTGATAGAATACCTTAAAAACATTAATATTCGAGACCATGGGGAAAACCTGAAACAACTATATGCAAGAGTTTTTGTTTAAGCAAAACAACACCAACACTTGCCCGGAGCCCCAAGCTTCAAGTCCAGGCAGAGTCAGGCAATATGACCGCTAGCTACACAGTTAACCGAGTTTACTATCAGCTACAGTCAGCAGCAGTTAGCGGTGACGTGATATGCTGCCCCCTATTTGTGGTAAATTCAAGAGGTGGCCAACTCTTACATGTTGCACCTTTTAAAGATAACATAACAAGGATTGTGTACTGCATGTTAAGCGTCAGAGATAATTTATGTATGGTCATAGTCAGAGGAGTGAGGCGAAGTGAGCCCTTTGTGGGCACTGCAGCTGTGTTTGTCTCAACTCGTTGTCAGAGAAAGCACAGCTGTTACAGGTTTATCAATACTGCAGATGGAGGATGATGGAAACCGTCTCAGAAATTCAGAATCCATATGTACTCTTCTATCGATATTATTGATAATTCGAACTCCAAGCAAAAGTACAACAACAGCACATTAACTACCGGACTGGATTTATAACACAAAACACAAGCACCAAATGCAGCATAATAATCATTCTGTTATCTTGTTTTCATAATTCCTGAAAGCCAAAATTGTAATTGATATCAAAATTAGATTGATTGCTTAGCTCGGTGTAGCCGTATTATAAAAAAAAAAAAACACCATATATTTCTAAATATCTCAAACCTGCACAAACTAAGTCAAAGCCAATCTCCACTGACAGTCATTTCTCAGACTTGCCAGGGAAATCATGAGAGGCAACTCATTCCAGCACAGAGTCATTCCGAGGTCAGAAGTGTATTCTATCTATGGAATGACAGAGCAGAGCACCAAGTAAATCTGAATTAAAACTCATCGTCAGACAGGTACAAAAAGGTCAGCTCATTACTCACAGGACTCCTTCAAATGAGCACTCTTAAAGTTGCTCGCTATGGAGGAGCATTTATTGGGAGAGCCGGTTGGAGTAAGAGCACTAACAATGATTCATGGCAATCGTCTTCCCAGCTTTGACACCACATTCCCACTAAATGCAGAATCTGCACTGAGCTGCACCATCATGAGGTTGTTTCACTACGATTGTCCAAGGACCATTTCAGAAACTCGATGAAGACAAAGTTCGTCCTGGCTGTCTGGAAAGGATACACACCCTATGGACTGTTAGGACAGAAATCACATGCACATCTTACATTACAGAAGCACAACCCACTAGTGCACACTCATGTTCAGTCACATGCTCCAAACACTCCCAAATCACAAACAGGAAACCTGCTGCACCCATTAACTAAATACCGTCCCAATCAAACCCTTCCCAAAAACTCAGCTGTACATCCAGCAGCTGGCTGATGTCACTGTGTGAAAGAAAGACAAATGACTAAAAGAAAAGCGCAGCACCACCTTAAAAGCCAACTCGGGCTGTGCTCGTTCTGCAACAAGGGAGTGGCACTCAGCTATGTTTGAAACACAGGGAAAATGATCCTGAAGTATCAATACACCAGTCTACCACCTTACCTCAACTACTGTGCTGCTTCTTTTATTACAAAACTCACCATTGTGACCCCTGCCACCACCAGCATGTTGAAAAAAGGCGATTTTTCTAATATGACGGATGTTTCCTAGTTGGAAAGAAAGAAAGGAAAGATTTGAAAACAATTTGCCCAATTCAGTCTGTAGACTGGAGTCATCTCGCTGTCTTTTGATGTGAATATCATCCCATCACCAGCAGCTTGAGCTAAACACACAAACAAACACACACACTAGTTACCCGAGCTAAGCCAAGCCACAAAACATTTATTTTACCATCACAGCTTGCAATGGCTCTGAATTAAAACAAATATAATTGTTATTGTGGGTTAGTTCAGCTAGCTGTCTTGAACAGAGCAGAACGGAGAGCTCAGACATGCTTTAGCCACAAGCAAACAGGGAGCAAGCATGCTCCGACAGGTAGCACTGCAAGAAGCTGTACTGAGAGACTGATGACAAGTCATCACCCCACCTGCTGATGCAAACGGGCTGGCTTCCACACATACATAATTCGTATGTGTACACACATGTACTAAACCTTTAACTATTGTATCCAGAGACACAACAGTAGACCAACTTCAAAGGATTAACATTGTCAGCACAACGCATACTTCAGAACCTCAACTCTCAAACTATAGCTACAAACTCCACAGTAGGCAGGTCCCAAAACCAGTCCTCTATTACTTGCTGAATGACTTGGTATTACAAAATATAACCTGCATCACAGCTTTGCTTTGAGTGTCTCATAATGCTTTCTATCATGGCATCACTACCAAAGTACATGCACATTGCTTGCATCAATTAAACAGTGCGGAGACGCACACAATAGCCGTGACAGGGCTCTTCCAGTGGTACAGAGCATGTGTGCCATGTAAGGATAAATGTACAAGATAAACCCAGCAGAATACCATTCAAGTCTTTAGGTTGCTAGATGTTTTGCTAACTCTGCCGTTTGGTGCTGTGGGTGAAGTGAAGCCAGTTTAGAAGAGCTTTACTAAAAGTGGCCGCTTGCTGCTCCTGGCAACTGGGTTAATGAGAGCAAATGAAACCAAAACAATTATAAAAATAGGAGCAAAAAAGTCCTGCAGAGCTAGAGTATTGCAATGAGACTCTTGAATCGCTGTATTGTAATGTTATCGTGATTGTGGGCAACATATCCTGAATCGCATTGTGAGTTACTCAGTGATTCCCACCCCTATTCTTCAGAAATACTGCCGGAAGGATCAGTTTTTACAGCCGCTCCTTTGACCACTAATCACAGCAATGGGTCAGCTCAGGTGGTTTTAAATGTCATCGACTCTAGAAAAGTTTATCATCAGTAAAAAAGGCCACCTTCAAATGGGCAGCCCTATTGCAATGACGATGATGTCGCCCATATGCTGACGTGCCAAGTCATACTAAGTCAAGCCAAGCCCAGCTAGCACATGTCTATGGAAAAGCCCCATTAGTGGGTTCATTCCCAATAACACTGCCTTTCACAACACTGGTAGTCATTAGTCAGTAAAGGTTTAAATTGCAGATTGCCGATCATATCTACTTGTGACAATTGAAGGGATGACTGTCAATTGTTGATACTGCTCCAGTTTTAAATACTTTGTCTTTATTGACTTTATTCATAAAGTAAATGTAGAAACTCTTACATTCTCTGCATTCATCCATTAACATTTTAAACTATAATAGTTTAAATAGCTAGTTTAAACTCTCCTTTGAGCCAGTGTAGTGTGTTGATACCTTCACACATCTGACTGCCACAGCACAAGCTGCCACTGGTCTGGTGGCTGGTGGCTACATTTAAAAACACTGCCGTTAGGTCACATTTTGGGGAGGGGGTTGGTCTCACTATCCTAAAAATCATAAAGAGCATAATGAGGTGTTGGTGAGAGCGATTATGCTGTGTTACTATTATCAGTCTGTCATGTATGCCAATTACACCTCACACTTTGAGAAGATGATATTAGATCTTTTTATTAATGCAGCTTTGACTGCAAGGTCGTGTGAAGTCTGCATTTTAGTCTCTAAAGTATATATAGTATGAGCTTCGCACAGCACACAGATGCATCTCTCTGACATTTTGACAGTTGGGCTAGAACCCCAACTACCACCAATTAGAAAAATACAGGCACTTGCACAACCCTAGTGTTCATAGAGTATACAATTTCTATACAGCGTATGTTTGTGCATGTTAGCATGTATACATACAGTGGATGGGGTGGGGGGGGGCAAACTTATGTTATGAGTTAATAAAGCTTTAAACTAAACTAAGAATGTAATTTGAAAAAAAGCACCTATGAATGACAAGATGATGACACAAAAGCAATACAGGTATTACTGCATCAATATCCAGGTGAGTCAGTTGTACCTTTGAGACGGGTTCGGTTACTGCGGGCAGGCCTAGAGGAGCTGGTCCCCGGTTCTACCACTATCATCAGATCTTCTGGATCCTCATCAATGGTCTGTCCCATGACTAGCAGGCCCAGTCGTTTCATGCTAAGGAGCCGTGGGCCCGTATCCCTGGGCACTGCTCCGCTGTGATCAATGGGCCCCTCCCCTGAGATGACAGCCGGGACCAGGCTCTTCAGAAACTCCATGTTCCACAAGACTTTCTCTGTCTTTCACTCTGGTGAGTAGTCCAACAGCCTTTGGCATACCATTCTCCCATACAAACTACCTGTCTGCTTCCTCTGCCCCATTTGCAGACAAGCAAGCAGACAGTACAGTGCAGTCCCCGTCCGTCTCCAGCTACTACCTACATGTAGCAGCTCCACATCCACTCACTGTCAGGGCCTGTATGTGTTTGGATCGTTACAGACCAGAAGAGACACCAACTGTCAGGTTTTCTTAAGTTGTTTGTCTGGACTAACTAGTCGAGGAGAAGTTCCCTACTGTAGCTAACCAAAGTGACAGAGTGAGAAACTTCTTACGCTGCAACATTACCTGTCTGCTCACCGTGAACGGAGAGAGCAAACAGACATGGCACTTTTCATGTGTCGTGATGTAATTGTGAGTGGGCAGGGCTATGTTGGAGTACCAGGCACTATCTGGGGTGGGTCTAGAACATGTTCCACAGGAGATAACACAAGCCTGGGCCACCAGCCAATCACAACAGAGATGACGCAGGCCACACCCTGCTGTCCTGGGCTGCTCACCAGTGAAAGAGAAGAAGAGAGAAGGAAGATTGACAGACTCTATAAGAAGTAGGAAAGCTTTGCAGAGAGGGGCTACACTTGCCTTCCTGCGTTTACTGATAGCTCCTTATCGCTGCCGGGATGGTGTTACTTGTAAAGCTATGAAACACAAACACAAATGCTTGTTTGCCTTCTTGCTAACTTATAACAACAGCACCCTCCCATTGCTTTCACTTCTGCACAACTCTGCTGAGATATTATGAAGAGAAGCAGAATGAGCAATGTATTGGGGGTCTGTGGAACAGAGTGATGACAGACTGCTGTGCTCTGCTTGGCTGCACAGCCTGTACCTGCAGCAAACTCAAGCCCGTCCAAATATCCCTGGCTGAGGGGTGAGAGGGACTACGCTGTGCTGCTGACTCTTATAAATGCTCACTGCCTAAAGAAATCATCAATTTGCTGCTCGTGGCCAGTCATCAATAGCAACACAAAGCTGTAACGCTCCACAAAAAATGAAGATGACTGTAGCACCCGTGTGCAGCAAACTATTAAAAACACCTTTAAGGTAGGCTTTTTTTCCTGATTCATCAGTAACTATAAAGCAAATGAGCAATACAAATCAGCACAATATTGCCATATTTTGCTATAAGTCTTACTCTTACTTCAGACTCCATTAAGTATTTTGATTTCAAATATTGAATTAAGCGAGCTGGTAGTACTACAAAATCCGATGGGTGTTCAAACACTCATTTAAGTCATCGTTTTTGGTTGTGTGGCCACATATAGACACTATGGGTGAGTTCTGGAGAGTCTCACCTACTCACTGAAATTCAACACGAGCTGACCATTTTGTAACTATTTTTTAACTGACATGTTCAGGACCTTGAATATTGACATCTGTTGAATGATTTGTGTACTTTACCTAGGAAATCTATCAGACATGACACGGGCAGAAGTCAGGTTCACAGACAACTCAATGTATTCAAGTTTCATGATGTTTAGTTCCATCCTCACTCTATCATGTGATGGGTTTTCCCAAACAGACATCAAAACAAAACATTCCAAGTTGTATATAACATTAGTGGTGAGTCCAGTAAACTAGATTAGATTATGCTTTAATAGGCCTTAACTATATTCAAAGCACAATTTCATAAGATCCAAAAGAACTATTCACAATTTATTTCAGTTACGGCAAAGTAACTGAAATAAATTACTCCTTCATAGAGAACTATTTGTTCTGATAAAGATACTAAAGAAAGAAAAAATGCATTCTGTGTAAGTGTGGTCAGAAGTCTATTGAGGAAGTGCTTACACCCTCTACTGCAGTGTGTGAAAATGTCAGGGAGATGATATAACCGTTTCAGTATACAAACGATGTCACAGCCTCAGAGCGGAAAAAAACAAACATTCTCTCTCTTTTCTTTCCTTGTCTAATTTCTAAAAAAAAAAATACAGCACCAAAAACTATTATATATTCATTTCCAAGTACACTTTTTGATTACATTTATACAGGACCAAACCTTGCCTGCAGAGTAAGCACAAGGTGGGAGAATGCAATGATAAATACATTGCAGCAGTTTGGCACAAACTCTGCCCCCTAGAGGCCAGCTGACAGAAAGCAAACCAGGCCGCACAAACTAATTCTAAAAATCTACTGACAAGCCCCAAATTGCTGGGAAAAAAACAAAACGCTCAGCAAGATTTGATGGCAAACCACCAGAATGCTTGTTAGAGCTGGATGCTGGCTCACCAACGCTTCTGCAAAATGTTGGACTCACTCCACTGGTCCAAAGCTGTCAAATCTTTGATAAATGGGAAGTACTTCTTCTGTACTCATAAACATACATTTGTTTATTGCTAAATTCATTCTAAATCTCATAATCTATAGAGAAAGTAGCTAACACACAGGGAGAAACACTTTAGACCTCCTGTCAAATACACAGGGTACACAGGTTTGAGATGGCAGTCTCAGTTTTAGAGTTAAAACTACATTGGGTAATCAAGCTTTCCACAACACTACTGCAAAGAGATGCGTTGCCTATCATCATTATGTACACCAAATTATACAGAGAACTTGTGTGACAGTCCTCTCATGTTATTCCCCAATGAATCTTCACAAAAAAAATCCATCAGAGCAAAATTTGCTTCAAGTTGCAATGCAGAGACATTTGTTGGCATAGTGCAAGACTGAGGCCTAAGCAAAGATGCAAAGGGGCTGAGGCAGCAGATCCTGGTAAGAATCACTAAATGAGTCAGAGTGAAAGAGAGAGGGATGACTGATGAGGCAAAGATAGCCATCACCCGGCCCTAGCACCACAATGGCCGTTGGAGGCAGCTGTGGTTTGCTGGGGCCAGGTCTGTGGTGCTGTTGAGTTAGAACAATGCTCCTGCACAGGAGGCCCAGATCCCAATCAGCCCAGGAATGTGGAAGAGGAAGCTCGGGGAACAATGTGCAGCGTTCCTATGCCATTCTGGGTCCCACCCGCCTCTGCCTTGTTCTGCTTTCAAGCAGGAGAAAACAGGAAAACTCGTGGGCCTGGGGCCCAGAAGTCAGAGTCCGTTCTGCTGGGGGGGGGCTGGTCAGCAAAACCTGATCTGTCTGGGTATGCATACATCTCTGAAAGCGCAACTCCACCACTTGATGTCAGTAAATAGTTCGAGGTCCATGTCAGGTAAGTAGCATATCAAAACAATGTTGCACTGCCCTCTAATGGTGCAACAAGAAACCACACAATCCAGGCTACAAAAGTGCCTTGCTGTGCAGAGCTATCAAGTGTGACTTGAAGTTATGAAGCCATAAAATTAAATTTTCACAGAAGTGTGTGTGTGACTGACTTGGTGTAAATCTATATGAATAATGTTGTTAAAGCTAAAATGGTCATACTAACTTAATTTTGTCTATTTCAAATGAAATGCATTTCAATTCTCTTACCAAGAGACTTGCTCTCCTAAATTACAGTGTTGTGGTATTCGGTTGATAACACCTACTGTGTATATTCACTCCAACCCAAATGATAACTTTTGTATATTCGAAGCAGTGTACATGTGTATACCAGTGTGAACCACAACAAACACCCCACTTGAAAGGCATGCATATGTCTGTCACTCTTTCGCACTCAGAGCATTGTATCCTGTGCTGTCAGTTTGAGATATTGCAATTGTTTGCTTACTGTATAAATCACTACTTTTTTTCTCATACTATAGAGGTTTACATCAATTACATGCACAGACAATCAGATCAAATTGCGTGCCATAAGTACAATAAACTTTCTTCTCCTGACAGCCACTGTTTGATTACTGCACATTGCTACTGTGTCCATCAACTTTGGCTTTTCAATTCTGAGAACCTGCACGTTAAGTTTGTAGGCATTTCTTATTTGCAAAGAGGAACAAGAAATGCAGCGTTCAACATACAGACGCTTGGACAGAGGCGTCAAGCTGGTTCTGCGCAGTCCTGATTGACAGTTGAGAGACAGCCCACAGAGAGCTTGGTTGTCACTGCTGAAGAATGTGAGAATGTGACCCAACAAGACCCTGCTTCAAAATCATCCACTTTCCTGTCCTGAACAATCACCATTCTGAGGAGGCGCTAGTCCCCCACACTTTAGCTATACAACTTTTAGTAACTTGCTTAAGCAACATGACTCAACCACAGACATTTGTAACCTCATGTGTTATTTGTCAGGGTTATATTCCCACCAGAGTAACAAACTAACCAGTTTTTGATGAATTATTTCTTTGTCTAAAATTGCCAATGACAAATGTCAGTACACACATCAAGTTAACAGTATAATTAGCACAACGCTACATGGTACAAGGTATTCTACCTGTGGCCTTGTACAGATTACACGGAGCAACACTGTTTGTTTATGAATACTGCTGTCACGAACAGTTAAGCCGAGATGCTGAGGGTCGGAAATATCAACGTGAATGCAGACATGAATGCAGCCACTGCATGCAACACAGCATGATTTCACGCCACGTCGCCTCTTCTCCTCTCTCCCTTCCTTCTACGCAGTATTTAGAGCAGCACACATTGCTCCTCAAACAAGTTTGTTTACTACTGAAGTCATGGAAACCCTCTGATTAGCTCTATATCGACCCTTTGAGGACTGACATTTATTACCTTCACCTGTGCTTAAGAGCGCACATTGAGTGAACATTAACTGTGGAAGTGTATTTCTGCCGACTAGGCCAGGCATTGGATTTGCATGGATCATGTTTCTGCCTCAAATGCATAAATAATTTGACTAGCAATAAGGCCTCACTTCACCTTTGGTGTCCCAACTTAGCAGTTATCTTTATAGTACTTGATGATATCCCTCACACACCCAAAACCACTGCATGAGCCCATGTTCACGGACATGGGTGGCCCATCGACCATATTATTGTTGTGCTATCGTGTTCAGACCGTTATCATTTTCAAAATGTTGTATCTAAAATAAGCTAAAATTGAAAAGAAAATACATATCTTCTTTACATCAGTAAATACACTGATTTGACAAGGTTCTCAAGCACCAGCTGCCACTAACCAGCTCTATCTGGTGGCTGCCATCAGCTCGGAACGGCTAACCAAATATATAATCATGTGATGTTAATAAACATGAGGCATTCTACTTCTTGTTTTTTGTTTTGTTTTTATTTCATGAACCGCGCATGCTATCTTAATGTGACATAAACAACTTCTTCCTCGCTCTGTGCACTGTGAGGGAAGTGAAATACAGAATGCTGGTTATCAGATGATCATTTTATCATCTGATTTTCATATTGAATTTTTAGAAGACTGCTTTTCTTATTCAGTTGTTTGCTTTTTTTAAAAGGGAAACGGAGTCATAATATTGACCCATTTACATGATATTCAAACATGTGTGTACACTTACAGTCATTATTTTGCCATGACACGAGTATGAGCCAAACTAGCCGCTTCTCGTGTTTGTGTTATATTATAGGTATGATAAATATATATTTTACACGCAAGTAGCATGTGTAGATGAACATAAAACTTTTGTCATAAATAGAAGTCCTTTACATCTGCAGGCAAAGTAGAATGAAGCATTCTTCACCTCATGAGTGCTGCATGGACAAGGTTTATTGACAGAATACAAGTGAAGTTATCCAAACGAGGGAGAAGCTAAATACCAGCAAGAAACGACTGAAAATTCTCCCTTTTATGCCACTGCTACTTTCGGAATCCAGCAAAAACAAACAACGAGATTAATCCAACACCCTGTTCATTCCCACACTACTTAGCTTTCAATTTCTGTAAAACTTAAACAACAGTACACAGTGGAACACTTGCCACTAAACCCGTGTGACGTACCTTAAGGCCATAGAGCAGGGGCTGCGACTGGAAAGAGAAAGGAAGGTCCACGAGTTCACTGCACAAGAATCTGAAACAGAGAGTACAGAAACCATGCCTTTAACAACAGACACACACACAAATCACCTGAGTCAGTCACCTCACTCAGTACAATAATAACCTCTTTTAACCTGAAACTTAGATCCAATTGGTGTACAGTCACTCAAGCGCTAAATTAGAAAAACGTGTAGGCACATTTGCATCTTGGAGTTCAATTTTGGCCAGCTTTGATGTGTACTGGAAAGTCATACGCTTGAACACACATGACCATACCCTTTACCTTTTACTGGTCACATAACATTAACACATTAGCAATAATACAATTGCGACCCATGAGAGTTTTACTGTCTCCAAACTTTATTCTCGACACTGGAAATAATGGCTTTGAAACAGCGATCTGTGGGCATCAATTCCGCAACATTTGAAAGTTTTAATTCTACATTGATGAGTTAAAAGTTTTGCTCAAATAGTTTTTGAACACAGCCACAGAACAACATCCTGTATGAGGATGGCACTGTGAAGGCAGACTTTGGTCACAGCGGGTTGACGTGATGTTGTCTGCGGCCTGGTTTGCTCTGTGCTGGGGACAGGATTAAAACCTCTTCCTGAGCAGAGTAATAATCTGAAGATTACACACTACATCCAAGAGGCAGTTACATAAGCGATCAGAGCCACCAAAACTGTACTTTCCTTCCAGTTTATCAACAAAGTGGCAGAAAGGGTCTCCTTTTATAGACAGGTAATCTCATTTGCAGTCACACAATCATTGTTATTGTCAGAGAAAAATGTAGCTTATTCCTATTTTTTTTTTTAAAGCATAATAAAGAAGGGTAGGCATAATTCAGTGACATTTGTCTGGCATAAATGAAAAGAGTAAGTATAAAAGGACTAGAAACTTCTAACCATTATCAAACTGTAGTCAAACAAAGGAAGGAAGAAGAAGCCACTGAGTCACACAGCAGCCAGACAGAGAAGTTGAGGTATGAGAACTTCCACTCTTAACACTGTGTGGACAGATGGTGAGAACAGGTCAGTGTAGATATCAAGTCAAAACAAAACCTGACAAAAACCCTGATGGCCTGCAAGTCATGTCACATTAACATACCACGCATTGTCTTCATCCCACTTACTGCGAAACACAGTGAAGTAAAATTCTCAGACGCAATCACTCGCTTCTCACGCTGACAGACCTGTGAATAATACATCTGACTTCCTGTTCCAACTAACCGACTCCAAAATATGAAAAAAGTGTGACCACAGCAGAAGGGTAAGCCAAACCCTGTGCACATCCTGAATGCGACACTAAGCTCCTGCTCTATATTTAAGCCCTCCACACGTGCATTTCTCCGTTCGTGCCCGAAACATACCTTAAGATAGCTTGCTAATTCATCAAACAAATTGGTGCAGACCTGTGTATGGGTGTATGATTAAGGAGTTTAAACATTGTACATTTTGATGCGACTGCAACACGCAAGAAGGGATAAAGGTCAGCAGAGCAGAACTGATCTGATCAATGGTTAACGTGACCTCATCTTATATCGCCCTGCAATTCCCAGCACACCATAAGGATGCTGCAAATAGGAGGCTGATAGTCTGTACAGGAAATAAGAGATATCTCTGACAAAGGCAAGACTGTCTCTTCTCATTTCACTGTGTTCTCTTCAGCCTTCTGCTACATATCAACTTCCAGTGGCGTGCAACATTTCTGTGCAGCTTCCTTCAAGTTCACCTTATAAATGAAGCAAAGTCACATGTGAAAATGCATATGAAAAATGCAATGTCTTCACTGTACTTGAACAGAATTTGGGATTGCTTGATTTCAGAAACAGGCAGTACGTTACAGTAAATTGGACTAAGAGAGAATAGCCTATATCTGGCTCACTCCAACTCCAAATGACAGGCCTGGCCCTGTCGTAATCACTACCTCTTGAGCGGAAACATTACTGGCTTCTTCCGACTGGGAAGGGAAGTGCATAAACAAACAGCCCTTTGCATGTTTCAGCAGATATTCCTGTTATCTTTATCTTGCTCTCGTGGACATGTATAGCCAGAAAAATATGAAGCAGTAATGCACCGTCAATGGATCTAAACATGGCAGAAACGCAGCTGAGGCCGTCTTGAGGGCAAAGACAGGGTGGTTTCTTTGGCGCAGGCAGACCCAAACATCAATTATGTTCCAAACCCTCTCTCCCAAAGCCAAGGATAATCTTCCTCAGCAGGGCTCAATTATAGGTTATTTCTAGCGAGACTCGGTCCTTATTGTGTGCTACATTACGCCAAATCTTTCAGTGCAATCAATGAAAAGAATGTCTGTTTCCATGTAAATCAGAGGAAGGTATGTTGTGCTTTAATGCACACTGTACTTCTGGATGTGAGCTGTATGAAGGTCAGAGAGACCGTGACCAACTGCTGTTTTTCAAAACGACACAACCATCATTCATTGCCTCTAAACATAGAAAAATAGAAAAAATTCACTGTGAAGACAATACTTTCTGTTGACCTGACTTTGTATACATTTACTATTGTTTTGTTTGCATTTCACAACTTCTACTTTCAACAAATTTCAAACTAATGAATGTTCTTATATTCACCGTTTCACAGGAAGCTTTCACTGTAGCGTGTGAATTTCCAACAAACGGAATGAAAGGGCACAGCAAAAGTGCTCTAGAGATACATTTCTGGTTGAGGTAAATGTACAGTGCAGGGCAATGTGACCATAAAGATAGGTTCTAGGTAGGCTAGTGTACAGAATTGTTTTGAGGACTAATATTGGACAGCAAGTTTCAGTTAAGCCAAATTTAACTATACTTCCTCAAAGTTTTATTTGTTCAGTTGTCCAGTTAATAATTTAGCCAAATGCAAACACACAAATACAAGCACACACACACACACCTGGACCAAACTGGTCAGTCGAGGTTTCGATTAAGATAAGGGGTCATCTCCTGTAACCTGGCCAAACAGGTGACAACTGATTTTCACATAGACACGGAGCTCAGATGGTTTTGGAGGAGGCCAATCAGGATTTCCTACAGGAGCTGCCCACATAGAACCAGGTTCAACACTGAGAGGTCAAAGGTCAGAGAAGCAGGTGCTGAACGATCCCACATAAATGTTTCCAGCTCGTTTAAAGAATACGCTTACTTCTCCAGAAGAGACATAGCACTCAGGAAAACAAAAGTAACCCTTAGGAATAGAAGGGGGAAAAAAAATCAAATGATAAAATATGTTTGGTAAAAAAAAACCTGCTAGTATGCTGCTGGTAATGTGACACCCAAAAACTGTGCAGAAATCGATCACTGTTGCAGAGATCAAACATACCACAAGACCCTAAATAAACCAACTTCTTGGATTAACAGGATTGTTAGATGAAAAACCCAAAATAAGAACTCAAGCTATTTTTGCATTACATCATATCTTTGCAGTCACCACTGAAATGCTGAGTTAACAGTAAATCCTTGCAGGGGGCAGCTTAGCGAGGGGGCCACCGTGGGGGCAGTTTTCAGAGCTCTGTTTTTCATCCCCATACTCCTCAATGCCATTAATGTCTTACCAGATTAAACCAAACACACTAATTCACTGGAATTGTGCCCCAGATAATCACAGACGGATAGCTATCTGCAATCTAGGGGGGGGGATTCCCTCTAGTTTGAGCATGTACAAGAGAATACGCATCTGTACTGCCATCAGAAGCTTATCCTGGCCGGGACGAAGGGGGATCAGCCAGTTGTGAAGACTGATGATCTAGTACGCCAGTGCTAGCAATACATTGCACAGACTTGTGTAATAAATGCCTAAACTATATGTGCCACTTCACTGCTACACTGCAGCAAAATCAAACACCATTGCATGAGCTAAACTTAAAACTTAGTTTCACCTTCTTTTAATAAGACTAACCTTTAAAATTACACATGCAAATATGCACAACAAAGTTCGCATTACTCAGAGCACAGTCCAGCCTCATGTGGGCCCATGAGTGGACACAGAATGACTTTTCTTCTTGTCATTGTGCCCTCGTCTGAAATAGTTTGGCTGTCTCCGAACACACAGCAGACTGACCAGATTCCTGTCTGTCTCTATCTAAGTGCCACTGCCTGGGTCTCTACAGAAAACGAACAAATGCTTCATTGTGTGTCAGATGCACTCAGGACGAGGAGAATGAAGTCCTCAGAGGAAGGCTTGATGCAAAGCTGACAGAAGTGCCAATGCATAAGAACCACCATGCTTGGCATGTTATTTCTTAGTCCCTACTAGGATTCATTGTTTTAAAGTGTGACTTCACACAGTCAAAGTTGTTCTTTTAAATCGATGACAATAAGTCAGGTTTGCCTCACTGTTTCTTGCCCCACATAAATCCACTGCATTAAAAACACTAGGATCACCGAGTTAACTGTGTGCGTGGTTATTTCGATACTGCAGGTTCACGTAACGTAGCATTTGTTGTCTTACACGAGTAGGTTTTACTAAAAAGACAAAACTACGACCAAAAACAGAACTGGTCATGTTAAAATTGGCTAACACAAAGTAAGGTACCGTTCATGGTAGCTTTTAGTTAGCAACTAGCCTGGTGTTGATACTGTATTGAGCAAACTGCTAATGTTGAGCAGGAGGCTAGCTAGCAGCAGGAGCAACTTGATTTAGCTGACCAGTCAGTTGTCAACTCTAAGTTTAACGTTCAGCATATTGACGTCAATATATTAGCAACGCCAGCAGTCCAGCTAGCTATCTGCCAGTCATAAAACTAATGACAACAGGAATCTACGAATAAACTTGCAAGGTAGCTAGGCGATTAACTCACACTAGCAGAGGAGCCAAACTCCTTCTTTAGCATGCTACGGCAGCCAATTTTGGTACCCCAGTTGGAAAGCTAACGTTAACCTCAACGGCAAAGTTAATCGCGGAACTTGACCTAAGACAACGTTAACTGCATTGGATAGCATCCGCCGTGTCCTCAGTTACTTCAATATACGTGAAGCTGACATTACTTACAACTTTTGTTTCCTCTCCCTTTAGTTGGGCTAGGTAGCTAGCTTGGAGACGTTCTTTTCATATGCCGAACAAGCTTCAACGTCCTGGCCCTCCTCCATTGGAAGGATTTGCGTAGTGGTGTGATTTTTTTTTTTTCTCCGTCTGTTTCGGCGTTGCGAGAGCTCGACTGTGGGAACGGTCGGCAGCCCCTTTGTCCCGCCTCCTACAACGCGATTGGCTGAGATGGTATACGCCTACATTAAATACAGCTTTCTATTTCACCAAATACGTGGCAATCCTGAAAAACGACCTGTTGATTGGATGACGTCTTTGAGGATGACGTTCACATGGGTTCACTTTTTTTTCCGACCGGCGTACACCGAAACCCGCACGAGCAGGCGGGTACTGAGAGGAAAACAGCTGCAGTGATAAGTAAGGGCCAACGCCACATTGTGTTATTTGTTTGGTGGAGACAACATTTGACATCACCTTTAATTACATTGAATTATTAAAAATAATAAAACGTGATAAAAAACAATATTCTTGAGTTGACTATTTATATTAAGTAGTAAGTAGGCTGGTTCTAAGGTAAAATAACATTACTTTAAGTTTATTTATGTGGTATTTTTAAAACAGATCCAGTGAATAAAGTGTACGCCATGTACTATAATACATCAATACACTCAAAAATGACCTTATATCTACATGCAACTACAGTATGTTGTACACTGTGTATAAAATATTTGATATTTATAAATGCTAAATATTGGAGGTTAAGGTGTTATCACACTCATTAGGAAAAGACATTTATATTTGCATATTTTGCATGGGTGTTGTCTTTTAGGTACATCTGGCCTCTCTGCAGACATCTCACTTCACCGGTGTCAATGATGCTCTGTGGATGGGTACCAGTGATTCTCTGGGTGGTTTTAATCACCTGCTGTATAGCCTTCCTGTCCTGGGCCGTGCACGAACAATGCCAGTTTATGATATTTCCAATCAGGGTGCTTTCTACTGCTCCTCTGTAAAAGTTGGCCGAGATCTTGCTCTCAGATTCACCATTCCTAAATTTCCATAGGAAGTCATATAACCGTTCACATGTTCCAACTCAGCTCCACTGAGGCAGGCAGGGGTGCGTGTCCTTGCCTCCTTTTTTTTCTAAAATCAATAATCAGCTCCTTGGATTTGCTGATGTTGAGTAAATCTGACTGAATCTCCTAAAATCCCCTTTGCTTCTAATAATGACAGTCAGCCGTTGTTATAAAGGGGAGCTATAATGTTTTGGAGATGAAATTCAAACTCTGATTTTAATATTTACAATATAAATGAGGTAAATATCATTGCTAAAAGTGAATAAACAAGCTGTTCTCAGAGGAAAATAAGGTCCCCAAAACTCTGTTTGAAGCTAGAAAGGTGGCAGGGTCCGCCACATATAAACAAAGCAAAACAGCATGAAATTGTGTTGTCCTTTAAGATCATGAAACCGAAGAGTTTGTTTTTATAGTTTGCTTAGGCATAAAAGAAAAATCAGTCAATGAAGAGCTTTCTCTTCTGATCAAACTTTCTTCCTCCAAACT